>PVJC01015213.1:0-35039 GCA_004026665.1 Murina feae
AGAATTTCTGTGCTGGAGACACCCTTATGGGGCAAGAGTTGTTTCAGTGGAGCTTTTATGCTCACTGCATCTGCCCCAAGTGTGTTCCTTGTGGATCTGTTTTGTTTAGGTTAGTCCCACTCTGGCCACTGGGTGGGGGCTGGCTCCTGTATCTTTAAGGAGGCGTTGATTCCTGAAAATTATTGAAATTGAGAACTGTGGTACATCTATACAATGGAATACTGCGCTGCTATAAAAAAGAAGGAATTCTTACCATTTGCAACAGCATGGATGGGACTGGAGAGCATTATGCTAAGCAAAATAAGCCAGTCAGAGAAAGATAAACATCACATGATCTCTCATTTGTGGGATATAATGAACATCATAAACTGATGAACAAAAATAGATACAGACAAAAAGAAGCATCGAACAGACTGTCAAACTTCAGTGGGAAGGCAGGAGAGAGTTGGGAGGGCAGTAAGAGATCAACCAAATGACTTGTATGCATGCATATAAGCATAACCAATGGACACAGACACTAGGGGGGTGAGGGCATGTGTGTGTGGGGGGGAGGCCAGGGGGAGGTTAATAGGAGGAAAAGGAGATATATGTTCTTCTATTTGTAATATTTTAAATAATAAAAAATAAATAAATAAATAAAACAAAAGAAAGAAATTGCCAATTACTAATAATACTAGTACTTTGATTAATTTAAGATCTTATGATGGAAGGTTTTAACTAAATAAATGTCGTATTTTTTGCTTGTAAAATTTGTCTATGCACAGTGTCACATTTCAGTGTTTTTAATGGTAAGAACAGCATAGTTTTCTTAAAGCAAAGCGAATAATTAAATTGCACAATCTTCTCTGGTTTTATTTACTTGAGTGTTCTTTCACACTTTTTGTTTTCTTCTGCTGATTGTTATGTGGCATGTGGCTAAATAGTCACAAGCTACACAAGAATAAACAATGAGAAGTGTTTCTGTCCAATATCAGACTCCAAAGCCCATTCCTTGGACTCACTACAGTCACCCACTTATGAATCTTATTTTTCCAGAAATATTCTGTGGGGGAGAGGGGACATAGATAGCTATAGATATACACACATATACACTTATATACATATTCGTACATATGCGTACACATATATATGAATGGGCTCTTCCTTTGGCTATAAAAGTGAGTATATTATATGAGTACTCTTATGTACTTTAATTTTCTTTCACTTCGTAGTATCTCTTAAAACATTTCACGCTAACAAATACAGATTTACTTCATTCCTTTTAAGAACTGCAAAGTGAATTGCTGAATAGATGTTGAGATTTGTCTTCAGAAAATGAGCCTCAGAAGCATCTCAATTTTGTGAAATAAACTTTTAATTCCTCTTCACATATTTTTGTTTGTTTAATTTAGCTTTGGAGCTCATGCCAATCATGTTCTTTCACGAATTTTCACAATTTCAAACATAATAGTATTTGTTTTGTTGCCATCATTTTTCTCCCCCACCTCACATCACAGTGAATTGGTATCCCTGGGTGTCAAAACTGTCACTGAAATACTATGCAGAAAGCTCTCAGGCTTTGCAAATAGTACTGAACTCACTACTCATGGTCCTGGAAATAAGCTAGTGTTTCTCAGGAGGGACTGTGCCTTAATTATATGTTTCCTAATGAAGGTAAGAGAGGTAAAAGATTATTTTGTGACTCTTGCTAATCGTCAGACTCAGAAGAAATCAGAAAAAGCCACTGTCATTCTGCTTATATAATTGTTTGGAGGCTGTACCTTACCAATAGACCAAACGTAAGAATCTTAATTTTGTTTTTGCCCTTCCAAACATATATTTATTTATTTGTATTATATTACCCTCTTTATAATTCACCTTATTTATTGTCAGTCATTCAATGCATTATAGTTAAACATCTCCCATGGGCTAAGCAGTGTTCTGGGGAACTGAGGATACAGCAATGAACAAAATGAACCAAATTCTAACCCTCATGGAGCATCCATTTTAGTGGTAGAGAGACAAATTATATTATATATTCAAAAAGGGTCATAAAGAACAAAGTAAAGCGGATAAAGATGAAGAGAAAGGGTATATTTCAGATAGAGTGCTCAGGTCAGTAGGAGACAGATAGGAGGTGATGATGGCTTGGACTTGGATGATAATGGTGAAGATGTGAAGAGTTATGTTTTCCAACTGTTTATTGAAGGCCCTGTGTTTCCTAAACATTATGCCAGGTGTTCAAGATTCACTAAGAAACGTTCGACACCCCTGCCTTCAATAAAGCTAGCAAAGGAGACACGCAAGTGGGTGAAAAATAATATAACCAAGGCATGCATTGGATATGGTGGGAATTGGAAGGTAGCCAGGCAGGGGTCAGAGGAAGGCTTCACTGAGAAGATAATGCTTGGTTTGAATTTCAATGGCCGAGAAGATTAAGCGAGATAGAGGAAAGAGTTGGGGAGTAACATCGCAAGAGGTAGAGAAATGGGGACAGGTTCAAGCAGAAGGAAGTAACTCAATCCAAGGCAAGAGGCAGCACCAAGTATTTGGGAAACTGTAAGTAGTTTGACATCACGGGAGTGCGCTGCGCGTGTGAAGGCTGCCGAGAAATCCCAGGGACTGTCATCGGTCCTCATGCCGGGAAGCTTTGAGCAGCTGGAGTGCCGGGGCAGGGAGCACTGTGAATGGATTTTAGCTCTGGCAGCTGTTTGGCTGATGGAGTTGAGAAAGATGACAGTGAACCATTTCAGAAGCTACTGAAATAACCCAGGCAAGAGCTGATGAAACACAGGCCTGAGCATTGGCAGTCATGAAGGAAAGAAAATAATAGTTTGAGATTTATCTAGAAATTAAACAGACAGAGCTTAATTCACTCCTGAGTCATCCAAGAAGCTACCCAGGACCTCCTGACTAGCAGACTCTGCCCTAAATACTGAGGATCCACGGGGCATATGAAGAAGAGACAAATTATCCACCAGGAGCAATGTGCTCTTCATTGCAAGTTTGTATTCGGGGCAATGAGTAATCATTTCTTTAGTGGGGGAGGGGGAAAGAACTGTGGTCTTAATCCTGCTGGAGCATTGCATGTGAATGGCAGAAAAAGGAGTTGGGGAATAGATCCCAGAGGCCTTACATGCCTCATTAAGAGTTTGGATTTTGCCTCGCCAGTGTGGCTCAGTTATTGAGCATCATCCCGTGAACCAGGAGGTTGCTGGTTTGATTCCCAGTCAGGGCACATGGCTGTGTTGCAGGCTTGATCTCCAGTAGGGGTCACGCAGGAAGCAATCTATCAATGTTTCTGTCTCATCTAGGTTTTATCTCTTTCTCCCTCTTCCTTCCTCTCTCTGAAATCAATTATTCATATTTGAAAAAATAAAAAAGAATTTGGATTTTGTCCTCTAGGCAAGGAAAGCAGTTGGCCTTTTAGAAATCTACTGTGAAAATCCTGTGGAAGACAGATTGGAAATGGGGCAAGACCTGAAGCAGAAAGAACAGTAAAAAGGCTAGTTTAATAATATAGGTGAGATGAGAAGTACTGAAGTCATGGTCGGAATGGAGGGGAGGACACAAGACAGCTGCTATGAGTTAAAATTAAGAGTATGTAGTCATGAAGTAGAGAGGTGAGTAGAACAAGAGAGTCAAATGATTCCAATTTCTGAACAGGACAAGAACACCACACAGGGGACTGCATTCATGGGAAATGCAGTGTGTTAGCTTTGCGTTCTGTTGAGTGTTAGGAACCCGTGAAAACACTAAGTGAAGTCCGGTTGGTGACTGAATATATGAGACTGAACATCCGCAGTGCTGTCTGGCAAAAGATGCAAAAACAATCTGAGAATTTTTGTGTGGCGTGAAGATGTACCTGAATGTTCAGGAAAAGTGTGTTGACTTGAACTCAAAGGAAGCTGATGAACACACTTCTGAGAAACTCTTCCCCATGATGGGCAAGGGCCATATGACCTCCCCTGGAAAGCCAAGTTCATGGCTTCAGCCTTACAGATCTTTTTACTATTCTTTTAATACTTCAACCCTGTTCCCATTTAGCGCCATGGAAGGAGCAGTTTCTTTCCGCAGAAAATATTTTGCTCAATGGCTACTCCGTCATAGAAGACGTCTCTGACAACTCTGTATAAGAAGCCCCCTTCGCATCCCTGTCATCTCTATCACAGCCCCCATGTTTTATTATCTTCATAGCATATATCCCGATGACTTGGGATGATCACTTATTTAGTATCCCACTGTGTCTCCTAATTCCCTCCATCTTGAAGTGCCATGAAGTGGGATCTTCGCTACTGACTTGCACTGTACTTCCAGCCCTGGGTTTATGCCCGAGGTGTTATAGGTACCTGAGAAATATTTGAACTATGAAAGAACACCAAATTTCTAGCACCAGTTGTGGTTTTCTTTGTATATGTGGGATATATAATTGTCAGCTTTATTTGTATTTTCAACTATATGTGGGTTTACAGAAGACCATGACAATTTCCTTATGTTCATATATCTTATATGTTTTTGTCTTGACAGCATATATTACTACAGTACCTAACTTCAAATATTTGTATAGATGTCATAATCTACGTTTTTAATTACCCTGAAATTTTAGTCAGAATCTCTTTACTTGTAACCTTGAATTACTAAATTTTTGAGTTCTTTCCAAAAAGATTAAATTTTATTTAGAACATGGTTTTGAAAATTTTTATGTAATTTTATACACCAAAAAATATCTGTAACATTCATTTAAGATATAAAGCCCAGTAATAACAGAAACATTTTTAAACTCATCATCTAACTCAAGAGCCAGATCATCATCAATAAATGGATGTGTCTATGGTATTTCTTCCTCCCCACCCCCGCCCCGTCCTAATCCTCCTGCCTCAGCATAGTATCCACTGTATTGGGTTAAAATTCACCATTTTCTGCCTTAAAAAAAACAATTCTATCATGTGAGTATGTATGCCTAAAAACTATGTTAATTAATTCATTAACCAACCAATTAGTTATTAATGAATTAGTTATGTTATTGGGTTTTATAAAAATGGTGTCACACTGTATAGACCCTTTTGGGACTTGCTTTTATCATTCAACATTACTTTTATAGGATTCATTCATGTTATTTTGCATTGTTATAGTTTTAGAATACTAGGCATTAATTTTTATCATAATATGGGTATACCATAAATTACGTACCTAGTCTCCTTTTAATAGACTTTTTTTCTTCTTGTAGGTTTATTTCAGTTTTGTTATTAAAGTTCGTGTTGTTGTTGTGCTATTACCAACAATATTGAGATGAATATGCTTGACACCTTCCTAGGGCAAGAGTTTCCTGGAGTGGTGCTTCTCAAGGTCTTTGTTGAATGATCTGTTTCACTTTTTTATTTGCATTATCATCAGTACTTCAAAGATTTGAAATATCATTCTGTAGAAAGCAGCAACGACTAAACATTTCTAAGAAAAAGAAAGTTCTGGCCTAATTTTAATTAGATTTAAGTTTCCACTTCTGTGTCTGTCTTGTTGCAAGCAGTAACAAAGAGTTTGAGGAGCACAGTTTGAGAAGCACTGCCCTAGGGTAAAATCTCAGCTATGACCTTGCCATAAGGTCATATTTTACCAAATTGTTTCTAATTGATTGTCTCAGCTTACACTTCCACCGTCTTGTATGGAGGTCTCTCCATAGTCCCAATCATCACTAACACTTATCTTCCGACTTTTTACCATTTGCCAGTTGGATAAATAGAAATAACATCTCATTGAGATTTAAGTGCATTTCCCTGGTTACTTATAAGATTAGGCATCTTTTTATAATTTATCAGCTATTCATATTCCTTTGGTTTGAAATGTCTGCACCTTTTGCCTAGTTCTCTATTGATTTGTCCTATTTCTGTGTATATGGTTGACCTGTGTCAACTGTATGTGTTGCACATATTTTCTCCCAGTTTGTGACTTGCCTTTTCACCTTAAAGGCAAGTTTCATTGCATCAAAATATATTCATTCCTATACTTCCAATAAGTCCTCACTTTTTATGAGAAATCACAAGATATAGATGGAATTGCAGCTATTTCTATGCAAACATATGGAAATTTTGGACATATTTAAAGAATATTCAGGTAAGCAAGCAAGAAAGAATGAAAGCTGAGTGTGGGGTGTGCAGAAGGCAGCCAATCAATGATTCTCTCTCATCATTGATGTTTCTGACTCTCTCTCCCTCTCTCTTCCTCTCTGAAATCAATATTTTTTTTAAAAAAGAAAGAAAATCTATGTGTTTCAATATGTACTTGCCAAACACAATACATCTGTATGCCAGATGTGGCAGATTTCTAACTCCTGCTTACCAGTCAGTACTACAGATGTTGTTTTTAGGATTGCAGCTTATTTGGCAGACGGGTGAAGCCAAAGAGACACAGATGTTCTGAAGAGGCTGTGCGAGGGCTGAGCCAGCACCAGGTGCCAGGGCATATCTAAATTAGCCAAGGGCAGCATCTCCTTAGGAGTCTGGCAGCAGACTGTGGCCAGAGGTGGACATAGGCTGTCAGCAGCAGTGAGGACTCATACTCATGGAAAAGGTAGTCAGGTTTTATCGGAAAGGCTGGTGATGCCAATAAGGAAGGACACTGCCCACAGGGGCACTGCAAGTGGGCATGGCTTTAGAGGCAGGGAATTCAGAGGCAATTTTTATTGCAGAAGGTGGACTATAGGGAAAGAAGGCAAGACAGGTAGCAGATACTAGAATAGGAACAGACAGCAACTTTGACTTGATGCTAAATGATTAGCCCAGAGGACATTATATCCTCTGTCCAGAAACAGAATTGGTGCCAGACCTGAGAATGATGCTGAACCTGTAGTGGATAAAAGATGCTTGACAGTGTGGGAGGGAGGGAAGCAGGGATATGATAAAAAAAAAAAAAAAAGAAAACAAGCAAACAAAAATCAGGCACATTATAACAGAGGCAATTTTTTAAAAAATTTATTGATTTTCTACAGAGAGGAAGGGAGAGGGATAGAGAGCTAGAAACATCGATGAGAGAGAAACATCAATAGCTGCCTCCTCCACACTCCCCACTGGGGATGTGCCCACAACCAAGGTACATGCCCTTGACTGGAATCAAAACCAGGACCCTTCAGTTCACATGCTGATGCTCTATACACTGAGCCAAACCGGTTAGGGTGGCAATTTTATTCTTTACCTAAAAACCCTAGGGACTAAACTAAAGATTATTTTAAATGTACAAATAGATGTGTGTGTGTCTATGTATGTGTGTGTATTCCCTTTGCTAAAGTAGAACAATGATGAAACTATATTAAAGGAAAACATCAAAAAAATTGACTCAGCCAAAGCTAGAGATTATCTATATAAAAGAGTAATATGCAAATTAACCATCACTCAGACACCTAAGCCACGCTCACCAGCCAAGCCACACCCACCAGCCAATCAGAGTGACTATATGCAAATTAACCCAGCCAAGATGGCAGTTAATTTGTATACACAGGCACGGACCAACGACTGAAGACAGCCTAGAAGGAAGCCAAGTGCTGGAGAAGGGAGCCAAGTGGCAGAAAAGGGAGGAAGCGAGGCAGCGGAGATGGGAGGGAGCAAAACGGCCCAGAAGGGAGGGATCAAGGCAGTGGACACAGGAGGGAGCGAGGCAGGGGAGATGGGAGGAAGTGAGGCAGCAGAGAAGGGAGGAAGCCGAGGCAGCAGAGATGGGAGGAAGCAAGGAAGCATAGACAGAAGGGAGCAAGGGAGCAGAGATGGGAGGGAGCGAGGCAGCAGAGATGGGAGGGAGCTCCAGCTCTGGAAGCCCTATTCTTGCAGGAATCTTCCTGCAATGGGCTTCTACTCTATAATAAATAAAAGCATAATATGCTAATTAGACTGGATTTCCTCTTGGATGACCTTCCAGATGAAACCCGGGCTGTGAGGGAAGCCCGGATCTCTTTTCTGTTCTATTGATCTATGTGTCTGTATTTGTGCCAATATCATACATTTTAAGCTCCTAGTCCATATAATAAAAGGCAGTGACCATAACAACCAGCATAAACATTCTACCAGTTGCTATGAGGTGCATTGACCACCTCTCAGTCCCTCTCCATGCTGCCAACAGGCTCCGATCACAGCATGGTGAATGGAACCACAGGGAACCAGGTGGATGGTGGCGGGATGGGACTGGGGACTGGCGAGCAGGTGGAAGGTGGCCCTGATCACAGGCTAAGCCTAGGGACCCTACTCATGCATGACTTCATGCACTGGGCCTCTAGTGCTATATGACATAGTTTTAAATCAGGGAGCATTTTGTCTCCAGCTATATTCTTTTTTCCTCAAAGTTGCTCTGGCTATTTAAGATTTTTTGTGATTCCATACTAATTTTAGAATTGTTTGTCCTCTTTCTGTGAAAAATACCATAGGAATTTTGATACAGATTGTAGTGAATCTGTGTATTGCTTTGGGTAGTATGGACATTTTAACAATATTAATTCTTCCATTTCATGGACATTTATTTGTTAGTGTCTGGTCTGCTTTAATTTCTTTCATATTTTAATAAATAAATGCCCAGGGATTAGAAGAATTAATATTTTAATTAAAAATTAGTGTCCTATAGTTTAAAATATACAGGTTTTAAATTCATGGTTAAACTTATTCCTATGTATTTTAATTTTTTTGATGTAAAATGGATTGCTTTTTAATTTCCCTTCTAATAGTTGACAATTAGTGTAAAGAACTGAAACAGATTTTTTATATTGATTTTGTATCCTGCAACTTTACTGAATTTATTTATTGGTTCTAACAGGTTTTTTTTGGTGTGGAATCTTTAGGGTTTTCTAAATGTAATATGCCATACAAATAGTGAGTTTTACTTTTTCCTTTCTTATTTGGATGCCTCTTATTTATTTTCCTTGCCTAATTCCTCTGGCTTGGACTTCTAATACTATGTTGAACAAAGTGGCAGAAAAATATTTTTCTCTTGTTTCTGATCTTAATTAAAGAAAAAACTTTCAGCATTTCACCATTCAGTATGATGTTAGTTGTAGACTTGTCATATATGGCCTTTATTATGACTATGTTCCTTCTATACCCATTTTCTTGAGAGTTTTTAAAATCATGAATGAATTTTGAGTTTTGTCAAATGCTTTTTCTTCATCTGTTAAGATGTTCATATGATTTTTATTCATCTTTTAATGTGGCGTATCACATTTACTGATTTGTGGATGTTGAACTATCTTGCATTCTTAGAATGAATTATGTTTGATCGTGATGTATAATGTTTAATGTATTGTTGAATTTATTTTGCTAATATTTATTTTTTAAAAAATATATATTTTATTGATTTTTTACAGAGAAGAAGGGGGAAGGATAGAGAGCTAGAAATATCAATGAGAGAGAAACATCGATCAGCTGCCTCCTGCACACCTCTCACTGAGGATGTGCCCGCAAACAAGGTCCATGCCCTTGACCGGAATCGAACCTGGGACCCTTGAATCTGCAGGTCAACACTCGATCCACTGAGCCAAATCGGTCAGGGCAGTTTTGCTAATATTTCTTGAAGAGTTTCATACCTGTGCTCATCTGGGATATTGTCCTATAATTGTGTTTCTTTTTTTCTGGCATCCTTGTCTGGTCTTGGTATCAGCATAATACTGGTCTCATAAAATGTATTAGGAAGAGTTTCCCTCTCCTATTTTCTAGAAAAGTTTGGGAAGTATTTGTATTAATTCTGTGAATGTTGATAGAATGCTCCAGTGAAGCAGTCTGGTCCTGCGTTTTTGTTTCTTGGGAGATCTTGATCACTGGTTCAATCTCCTTGTTAGTAATTAATCTGTTCAGATTTTCTATTTCATCATGCTTGAGTCTTCTTAGGTTGTATATTTCAAGAGTTTATCCATTTATTATAGGTTGTCCAAGTTGTTAGTGTAGAATTGTTATAGTAGTCCCTTATTATCCTTTGTCCTTCTATGGTATCAGTTTAACATCTCTTCTTTCGTGTTTTTTGTTTTGTTTTGAGTCTTCTCTCTCTCTCTTTCTCTCTTTGTGTGTGTGTGAGTCTAGCTAAAGGTTTATCTTTTCAAAGAACTAGCTTTTAGTTTCATTGATTTTTTTATTGTCTTTTTAGTCTCTATTTCATTTATTGCCACTCTAAACTTTCTTATTTCCTTCCTTCTGCTAACTTGGAGCTTTGTTTGTTCTTTTTCTAGTTTTTTGAGGTGTAAAGTTAGGTTTCTTATTTGAGGCTTTGCTTGTTTCTTGAGGAAGGCATCTGTTGTTATGGACTTCCCTCTTAGAATTGCTTGTGCTGCAGCTCATACTATAAATGTTGGTATGTCGCATTTGCATTTTGTTGATATTGTTTAATCTCCACATACTTGTGAATTTTCTACTTTTCTTCATATAATTAATTTCTCATATCATACCATGGTGGTCAAAAATGATGCTTGTTATGACTTCAAACATCAATTTTTTTAAAAAATATGGTTTTTTTTAGAGAGGAAGGAAGAGGGATATAGAGATAAAATTATCAGTGAGAGAGACGTGTTGATTGGCTGCCTCCTGCACAACCTTATTAGGGATAGAGTCCACAACTCAGGCATGTTCCCTGGCCGGTAATTGAACCAGGGACCTCTTGGTTCACGGGTCGCCCAACCACTGGGCCACACCAGCTGGGACATCATCACATTTTTAAGATTTGTTTGGTGGGCTAATATATGATCTATCTTAGAAAATGTTCCATGTGCACTTGAGAAGAATATGTTTTATATTCTTTTGGATGAATTGTTCTGTAAACATCTATGTCCATTTGTTCTAACACATTGTTAAGGCCAGTGCTTCCTTACTGATTTTCTGTCTGGATGCTCTATCCATTGATGTAAGTGGGGTATTAAAGTTCCGAACTATTACTGTACTGCTGTCTATTTCTCCCTTTAGGTCTGTTAAGATTTGCTTTATTAGGTGCACCTATTTATATTTAGTGATCCTTTGGTAAGTGCATAAATATTTTTAAATGTTATATTCTCTTGTTGAGTTGACCTATCATTATTCAGTGCCCTTCTTTGTCTCTTATTACCATCTTTATTTCAAATCTATTTTGTCTAATGTAACTATAGCTATTTTGGCTTTCTTTTGGTTAAGTATTTATTACTTTAACATGAAAAAAGTAGAAATAATGTGTGCTAGAGAACCATTGAAAATTCTATTGATAAGCAGAGAAGTGTTCAGCCAACTGGTATTGATTAATAACAATCAGTACTTGAATATATACTGTCAATAGAATTCTAATGCTTGCATGATATTTAGGACTAAAGCAGTATCAGGAGGATTACTTTTAGCTGTGAACTTTCATTTGCTGAGTGTGTGAACTTACAGGATAAATTAGGACCTCAGTCAGAACTATAAACTGCACTAGTGCTTATGTCCTTACTAATGAAAAGCACATTTGAAGGAGCACTGAGTCTGCTTAGTGGTTAATACCATGAATTCTCCATCTCTTCTGAACCTCTTCAGAAGAAAACTTACAGCTACATTGGTTTCTCACTCCATGCTTTAAATAACTTTAAAGTTTCATAAAAATATTTTCATGTGTCCTTGATAAATAATAAAATATTTCTTAAAAGAAATCGTATGTTTATGTGGTCTGTACCCCATCACCTCTTGATCCAGTTGCAACACCATACTAAATTGGTTTCAGAGCATGACAACTAATACAAAACATTTCACAAGCTCACACGGTCTGAAAAAAAATAAAAGGAATACTGTAGCTCAGCATCATTCAGGCCCACACAACATTTTGCTAGGACTGTAGGTGTGATCACATCTTTAGTGTGATGTGTTCAGGAATGCATTTGGAACAGGGAGCCTGATTGGTTGTAATCCCCCAAGGTGTTACTACTCTTTCAGGTCCATGCTCAGTTTTGTAGGTGGTCAGAAAAGAAAACTTTAATCAACACTACAGTTTCAGGATTGCTGATGACTTTGTAAAATGTCATCATTCTGAGCCTCTTTTGATGAATTGTGATGTGAGCCCTTTAACTGACGGATGATTAGTGTGCTGTAGAGAAACAAGTGAAAGGCATGAGGTTCAGCGTGTAAGTGTTAATGTGCTCAGTTCAATTTTTCCATGTATTTAGTCAATAAGTGATTATGCAGTTTCCCTGTGTGCCAATCTCAATGCTGGGATATGGCTGTGAACAAAACAGGAAAACCCATCCCCTCACAGAGCTTGCACTCGCTGGCATTGCCATTGCGGATACATCTCAGAAGTTCTCAATTTCCTTGAAGACTTGGCTGAGCCAAATATTCAGTTCATTATCAGCTCAGCATAATTTCAAATATAATTCTGGGAACATTTGCATCAGAATCACTTAGGACATCTTTGAAAAATCAGAACCAGACGCTCTGCAGACAGGCCTGGAAATCTGCATTTTAACAAGCGTCACGCCCCCACCAGCTATCTGTTCACACTGAAGTTTTAAAACCATTGATTCAGGAGGGTAGATCTTCTGTTAAGTGCTCATAACACACACACACACACACACACACACACACAATAAAATAATAATAATGGGATGGGAGGAAACTTTGGAAGGTGATTGATATGTGTATAGCCTTAATGGTGGTGATGGTTTCATGAGTGTATATTTATCCGCAGATTCATCAAATGTTTATAATAATTATATATAGCTTTTTACCTGTCACACATTACTCAATAAAGTGGTTTGATTTTTTAATTAAAAGATCTAAAAATTAATAAAAACCATGGATCTAGGTATGTTTTTCTAAAATTATTATGAAGAAATAGTAGCAAAATATTTGAGGCTAGATTAACTTGCAAAACTTGTGACCATAACCAAAATTGTTGACTTGCCATGAGTACTATTATCTTACTTTTCTAGCTCTCTGTTTTCAGAAAGAAGCAGCTGTAGATTGATTATACTGATGATTGCAGAACACATATTGAAAAATAAAATATGCATAACAGCAGGTTGTAACACTCTAATAAATTCCATCAGTTCTTTTCTTCTGGTAATTTTTGAAGATATTTTGTGTTGAGTTTTTTTCTCCATCAAAGAGCATTTTAAAAATTCCCTATCAGATCTATGATGGTGGTTAAGAGAGCAGAGAGTTATTGATGCTCTTTTGCTAACATTGGAGGTAAATAAATAACTAAAAATCACAGATGGAATACTTACAAGTAAAACTACAGATATAGCAATAGATATAAAAGTTTCCTTTCCTTTAGAAGCGGCAAATAAAAGAATCACAGATGTTGTTAAAAGCTGTTTTGCAAAGAAATATGAAGTCAGCTTGATTGATAATATTCAGGGCCTTTTGAACATCTGTCGAAAGCCTTCTCTTCTTTTTTGGTAATGTAGGGGAGGAAAATAATTTTTCTTCCACCCTTTTAGGTTATTGGATGAGATCCCCCTGTAATAAAAGACAGATTCCGAGTAGAAAAATATACAGAAGTTTAATAACATGTATACCTCTTGTATACATGGCAGATACCGAGGAAAACTGACTTACTCTCCAAAATGGCCCATGCCACCACCCTAAATGCCATCTCCAACTAAAGACAACAGAAAATGTTCTGGCACAGGAGAGGTTAACTATGGGAGGATACTAGGAAAACAAACAGTAAACAAAAGTAAGGTTCTTATGCAGATTTAAGGCCATACCTTCTCCAATGAGAAGAGGCTGAGTCATCCTCATCTTCCTGGTACAGGGAAGGAAACACCCTTACAAATGGAGATTTCCCTTATAAATATAAATGTACTTTAGAAGGGTATTTTGTGTGGGCCATTCACTGTTAGGTTTTGTTGTTGTTTGTTTGTATGTTTGTTGTGGCCAGTACTTAAATATTAGGAGACTGAACATAACATAAACTCTGGATTTCTGGCTCGTTTTAAAAATCAGAAGATACGGCAATACTGGGCTCCTGATCCTTATAGGTATTAGAATTTATGTAAATTCAAAATGTTTTAGAATTGTCAACGTACGAAACATTCAATCCTGTGAGAAATTCTTGTGAGTTTATTTGAGCCAAACTATTGACAATTGCTGGGAAGCAAAATCTTAACAGATTGAGATGATGTGCCAGAGAATGGCAGTTTTGCACCTTATTTTATACGTTACAATAAAAAGAGAAGACATAAGTGGGTTACATGAAATGCATTGGTGATAGAGTAGGGATACAGAAGGAAGCAAAAGAGGGGAGGGAACCTCAGGGGTGGGATAAAAAGTAAAATAATAGGCATATACATCTTTTACATTGATGGGTATAGGATGGTTAATAGTCAACAATTAATATGATAAAAATAACAAGAGGATTTGTAGTCTCTGCTCTGGTGCAATGGTTGTACCCCGAGGGGTCTGGAAAACAAGAAGAGACTCCAAAGGTATGTTATCTGAGATGCAAAAGACAGCAGATAGGCTCAGTGAAGGTAAAGATTGACTTTTATCAGGGAAGATGTTAGCCTAGGCCAAGACTACCTGCCATAAACTGCTTTCAGTCAGGAAATTTTAATGTCAAACCATCCTTTGTGGTTATTTTAGGTCTCTGAGTTTGCAAGGCCGCATGTGGTGGCCTTCCCTGAGCTTGTCAGGTTAGCATGTGGCCCCTTCTTGTGCACAGAATGGAGTCTAAAACATCACCATATCTAATCCAAGATTCTCTTCATCTGCATCTTAGTTTTGCCCTTTCAGGTTGTCAGTGCTTCTCTGTGTCTATCCATCCAGCATTGTGGTTATTCATATGTGTCTAGATATTCTTAGCTGTTTGGGTTGACAGTGTATCTTTTTATTTCTGGATGTTATGTAGCACATAGACGTTCAATAAATAGGAGTGTGTTAATGAATTAACTTGGACATGAGGAGTCTGTGATATTGCTGTTCATCCCTCAGATTAAATTATTTCCTATTCAATGTTGCAGCAGAGGAATTGAGGTTATTGTTTGGAGTGGGAGGTAATATAACTGAGGAAGTTAGAGATCTTCCTGCAGAGAGAGAGAGAATTGGATAGGAACTGACTAGCATCTGGCTCACTTAGGGATCTTGGTAAATTGCTGCTTTTGATACAGCCATCCTGGGATGGGGCCTAAGAGTCTGCATTTATAGCAAGCTCCAAGGTCATGCCCTGCCAGCACCTTGAATAACAAATCCATCGTATTCAGTTCCTTAGTAGAGAATTTGAAGTTGGCCAAGTGGTAGAGCAGCTCTCTGGGATACATTGTGGTCTGAAGACAAGGGCTGTGGGAGGCGTTTCCCTGCGTCTCCCTTATTCGGTGTGCCAAGAGTACCGGACTTGGCTAGAGGGTATGTAATGGGCCAGCAGGTTCTCTTTGCAAAGTAAGCATGGACCTCTCCTAGTTAGGAAGCCTTCACTTTGGGGAGGGGGAGAAGTTCCCATAAAAGAAGGCCCTTTGATTACAGTTCAAGGGCAAGCCATCTGGCCCTCTCCTTGCGTAGCAATCAGGCTCCTAGAGCTGGTGGAGAAAGCCGAGCCTGGCACTTCAAAATCTGTTCAAGGGCCTATTTTTAGATGCCGGCAGCCCGGGGAAGTAGTGTTTATTTCGTGTTTAATGCAACCTTCCACTTCAAACTCAACACGTTTCTTTTCCGCTGCTACGGAGCTGCTGTCGAGTCTCCCAGAAACACTGCCAGCTTCGCCTGTCCCTGTCCTCCAAGATGATCAGACTGTTCAAAATGGAAAAGCCCCGAAAATGCAAATCCCGCCGCAGGCCCCCCGGTGGGGCACAAAGACAACTCAAAGAGAACGCTCCCAGATGGTTTCGGCATTTTGTGTTTTATGTCCTCAAAGCGAGGGAGGGAGTTGGGGAAAAGGCGTTTTGGAGAACGATTAGCAGATTCGCTTTCAGAAGCCGTGACAGCCGCAGAGTCCCTGGTCCCACCTCCGTGAGGTCCGCTGGGCAGCTGCTCGCGGGGGCAGAGCTGCCAGAGCAGAAGGCCGGGGCGGCCTATGCTGTCTCTAGTGTTTCAGCCGGTCACACCCCTCATCTATTTTGCAATCTCAAAATATTTTCTTAACCTGACAGTTCAGAAGTTGAGAGCAAGCAGTGTCTGTTCATCCAAATCGATGGATCTGATTGTCTGGGCCGAGAGCCGCTAGCCCTTTAGTAGATATATCGAGCTTTTACAGGGGGAAAAATAAAGCCTTGAACTGTCAGCTTTCTTACCATGCCACACCCTATCTGGAATCATTCTTCCCCCTGAGCAATGTAGGCACTTCTCTTCCTGACGGCCCCTAAGGTACCTCTGCCTTTTAAAAGGACAGACATTTGAGCTAGTGCTTGTTGCTAGCTCTCGGTCACAAAATCCATAGAAATCGTGTTGCTTCTAAACGGAGTGAGAGAAAGAGTATGGATTTTGGAGCAGCTGTCAGGTTATTTATTTGCCTTCCCACGTTAAGCAGTGCAAAGCCGTTTCAGCATCTAGGACATGTTCATCCCCAGGTACACGTGTCCTCTGTTGAATACACGTATTTGGCATTTAAATAGCAATTTTCATTTTCAGAGTATTCCGCCAACATTCATTAGCATCGCTTCACAGCGTGCTTGTGAGATGGGACAGTGTCATCACACAGATCAGGAAAGTGGGATGACAGATGCTGAGATGTTTGAGTGAGAAAATACCAGTATATGAAGGCAGAGGCAGCCTGGGAGGCCAGACATGCTGCACTCTCGCAGCATCAGGGGGCTTACTGTTAGTAAATGCTAAGATTTACTTATGCAGCAATGGGACAGACACATTAATAAAGAGTTTAGTGAACCACTACAACTAAACTAGGTCAACTATGTGTAAGCAAGTAGATCACACAGGGAGCTACTAACTGAAACTACAGGACCAAGCTCCTTGACACCCAGCTCTGTGACAACATCAAGGACGCGTTCTTTTTCAACAGCAAGGGAGTGCTTGTTATTGAGGATCCAATCTAAGGTGATCTTAACACTCACGAACGTCATTGCTTATGACACCCATGCGGAGGTATTGCCACTCCTAGTTTGCGGATTTAAGAAACGGAGGTTTATGGGTGAAATTCCTTGTCCACAGCACTTGAGTGATTCGAGGTCAGGCTTGGAATCAAACACAAATTCATGAATAATTTATCTGTGGTCCCCAAACATCCAGCCGATAAGGTTAAGTATCAATCTGGAGAGAAGACCTTCATTGGCCAGCTGCCCAGAATTCACTTCCCTCTCACTCATTCTCATCGGTGACGCAGATGAAGTCAGATAGCAAGCGCATCTTGCATACTAGTAAGAGCTCTGTGAAGGAGAATAGCGTAGATGTTGCATAGGAGAATTAGGATCCATGAAATTTTCAAAAAACCAAGACAATGAGCCAAATCAAATCCTGTGCTGATCAGGCCACACTCGGCACACCACTGACTGTTTAGTTTGGGGATTATGTTTTAAAGGAACTAAAACCCAGTAGAAATATGTTTTGAGGCAAGTGACTGGAAGGCTTATAGGAGCTCTTAGGTTGCTAGAAGCAGACCTAAATGACCGCAGACATCTTTCACACGAAGGAATGTCCTAACCCTCTGGTGCGTTAGGCACCAGAACACTAGATGTTAATTAACACCAGTGGTTTAGAGTTAAAGGGCCAAAGGCTTGTTTAGTAGAGGAAATTGAGAGTCAGATCTATCCAAGCAATAAATCCATTAACCAGGGAGGAACTGAGTCCCACTCATCAGAGTCATTTGACTGCAATCGTGAGTGGCATGGCTGGAGAATGCCTTTTGAGCCTGACATGCCAGAGTGTGAATCCCAACTCTGCTGTTTGCTCTGATGCTATCTTGTTCTTAAGGAATCGAGTAACCATAGGGTCTCCCCTCTGTTATATGCCAACAAGGGCACCTAGTGAGTCTTTAATGTCAGTTTCTTATCTCAGAGGAACCTAGTAGGAAGCATTCAACATCAAATGGGCCTTCTTCAACATGCACTTGAAAGACTCAGCATTGTGCCCTGGAGGGCCTTTGATTTCTACGTGAGGGACAGCTATTGATCAGGGGAATGGATTTTGTCAATGGGGATGTTTAATAAAGGAAAATCCAGATGAGTTGTAAGTTTGTTCCAAGGTTTTTGCAGGTCTCTGGAAAGTGTTCCTAAGTGTAAAGAGAGAAAGAGAAAATTGTAGTCAGATTTTTAGCATATTATTAAAAATTTTTATTTCTTAACTAGAGGCCCAGTGCACGAAAATTGGGGAGGCGGTGCCCTCAGCCCAGCCTGTGCCCTCTCGCAGTCCAGGAACCCTCTTTTACATGTCCTACTGATGGCTTAGGCCTGCTCCCTAGGCAGTCAGACATCTCTCTGGCAGCCCGAGAGCCCTCGGGGGATGTCCGACTAACACCCTTAGCACTGCAGCAGAGGCAGTAGAGGCTCCTGCCATCACCACGGCGCTGGCCAGCCATGACCCGGCTTCTGGCTGAGCAGCCCTCCCGCTGTGGAAGTGCACTGACCACTGGGAGGCAGCTCCTGCATTGAACATCTGCCCCCTGGTGGTCAGCACGCATCATAGCGACTCGTCATTCCAGTTGTTCCACTGTTAGGCTCAATTTGCGTATTATCCTTTTATTATATAGAATTCTGTATTAAGATAATTCGAAGTATGTTTCACTCATAAGTTGTACTTTAAATTCAGTTATAAGTACTTTTTCTTTTACATTTTGTATCTCCTCCCCTTTATCCTTTTCAACCATTTCAGTGGAGGCATCAGAAGTACATGGAATAAAAGCTTAAATGTAATTTCTTGATTACATAATAGGAATTTCCTCTGTAAGAATGCAAATTAAACCTAATTACTTTAAACAATTGAATTAGCATAAATCAGTTACACTTATCATAGCAACATGATTAGAGGTGTAACTGGAACTTAGTATATTTTAGAATGGAAAGGGCCACTAAGAGCAGAGATGGCATCACACTGGTCCCTGTAAGCGAGCCAAGAAATGTATCCAAGGTAAACGGTTACTGGCAATACTTAGCTTGGAACAGCTTCGTGGTTGAAGCGCTGACCTACTGTGACACGAAACATTTCCTATAAAAATCCCTAGTAGTAATTTTTTAAAAAGAAGGTCAAAGGCAGCACAGTGGTTTGAAAAGAGTTTGAAGGTTTCACCCTGGTTACAGAAAAAGAGGCATATGTTTTTAGAGATATGTTATTTTGAGGTTTGTTAGCACCATTTAAAGACAATTCCGTCTTAGAAGATGATTTCTGTCAAATCTTGCATTGCAGTTTGGGTCTAAATCTGAAACAGATTGAGTTTTTGCATCCTATTTTTATTCATAGAAAGATTATGTAAATTAGAATCGCAGATTTACTCATTTCAACCAAGCAGAGTTAAATTGAGAACAAGCAAGTTCTGGACTATCCTACTCACAATACTTGCCTGAATTGAAAGTAGCTACTCAAAAGCCCTGCTACAGGCAGCCCCTCATCTGCCCGCCACCAGATCCTCAGTCCTCCTTGCGCCTGTGCTGCCCTCTCCTCACTCCCTCTTATGTAACATAAGAAATGTCTTTGCTCCTGTCAAAAGCCTGTCCCTCGCTGGTGCTTTGGGCCTCTTTCTTTTCAAACACCTGTCCTCCTCCCTTTGTAAATCTCTCCTTATGCCTCTTGCTTTCTTTCAAAATCTATTAAACAATTTGCTGAGGACCTACTCTGTGCTATTCTGGTATCTCCCTTCACGTTTCCTGCCTCTGAACTAGATAAAGTTTTGATTCCTTTATTCTCACAGAGGAGGAAATTCATGGAAACCTTCCTTTTTTTCTCTCATTAAATGTAATATTCTAACAGTAGCTAGAAGAAACCTACACTGGGTTCGACTCTATGCCTCCAGAAAGGACTCTTCAGTTGTTAGGAAGTTTCCAATCTGGGGATGGTGTCGATCACTTGGCAGATTAGGGGAGGGGTAGAGGATGAAGGGGTGGCCAGCAGAGGTAGTTTCAGGGGACAGCTCCAGAGCGTGGAGCAAAATTCTAGTCTTTCTTATTGCGTTCCAGGAAGCACAGGCTATGGGCTCTCAGTGATAGTCAGTTCCTACTTCTATTCATGGTGAAATGCTTATTTATTGAGTGGCTACTGTATGGCAGACATTCTTCAAAATGTGTTGTTACGATTTAATATAAACTTCATGATCATCACAATACTCTTTACATTGTTTTGGTAAGAACATCAGGATAAGGAAATATTAAATGATTTGTGCTGGATCATATTTGGTAGAGCAGGATTCAAGCTCTTATCTGACACCAGCCAGTACTCTCATCCCTGCCCCAAGATTCTCTGTCTGTACTTAGGAAGACCATCTGAAAAAAGGCTCAACAAAAAGTTTCCTGTGTTCCCTCAGGTAGATTTACTCCGTGACTTTGGTATGCCTTACTTAAAAGAATGAAAAGTCAAATCTACTATTCTTGAGTCTTTTCCTATGAAATTAAAATGGCAGAACAGATCATTCTTGGGTCCATATGGGGATTTTTTTCCTGTGTATACTCCATAACATGTGCACGCCTTTCTTTTATGACAATGCTTGCTCTCAGTATTCAAAGTAGCCTCTAACATATTTCATCTTTAAAAAAAGAGAGATAGAAAAAGGTAATTTTTCTCCAATACTTCTATATGTCTATAAATTAATTATCTAAATTGTATATTTGGATGTGTGTTCTAAATTAGGAATCAAACGTATTTTTCTGCATTATAGACAGTTATGCTAACAGCATTTGTTGAATAATTTATCCTTTATTCACCTATTAGAAATACTACCCTTTAATTTATTAAATTTCTGTATCCATGTAGGACTTTTTCTGGATTGTCCATTCTATTCTATCGATCTATTTGTCTATTCTTGTGCTATGATCACATTATTTAAATTACTCAAAGATAGTCTCCTTTGCAAGACCCTTTGACTAGTTTTATTCAACCACCACAGATATTTTATGATAAACATATCAAGTTACATTTTAAAAAATATATTTTTACTGATTTCAGAGAGGAAGCGAGAGGGAGAGAGAGAACAAAACATCAATGATGAGAGAGAATCATTGATTGGCTGTCTCCTGCATACCCTCTTCCAGGGGTCAAGCTCAAAGGTCCGGGCATATGCCCTTGATCAGAATCAAACCCGTATGCTTCTGTCCACCAGCCAATGCTCTATCCACTGAGCAAAAGCTGGCTAGGGCTCAAGTTACATTTTTAAAAAGCTGATAAAATTTTTTATAGTTGTATTGTATTTGAAAGGCATTTTAATAAATTCTAGTTAACTTAATTTTGACTTTTAGAAATTAATTTTTAAAGAATTGTTCTCACTAAGGATTATGGTAAATTTTTCAACATAGAATTTACTCTTATATTCTTAATTTTATTTAGTAGCTGTTACTCATTTCTTTTTTTAAATATATTTTATTGATTTTTTACAGAGAGGAAGGGAGAGGGATAGAGAATTAGAAACATTGATGAGAGAGAAACATCGATCAGCAGCCTTCTGCACACTCCCTACTGGGAATGTGCCCGCAACCCAGGTACATGCCCTTGACAGGAATCAAACTCTGGACCTTTCAGTCTGCAGGCCGATGCTCTATCCACTGAGCCAAACTGGTTAGGGCACTCATTTCTTATTAGGATTTTTGAAGGTACAATATAAGGTATATTATAAAGTTGGCATGGTTATTTTGCAGAGGGTTTTCAACCAATTATGCAACCATTACAAACTTGTTACAATAGAAGATTTATAGTGTTCTCTCACCACTTTGAACTTCACATAATGTTTCTGATTTAGAATTGAGTGATTTTAATTCCTTAAAATATAGTTTGATTACTTTGTCTTATAAAATGATTCAAACATTATTTAAGTAACTTGGAAATAAGGTAACATCTCATTTGAAACCATCCTTAATTTTCCTGATTAGGAACTATAAGGAATCTTAAATTATAAAGTGAAGTATTAAAAACTGAGTTTCCTGGTCTGTTTTAACTTACTAATCTAATGTCCTTCTTTGCTATTGTTTAAAACTTTAAATTGGACTGGGAGAACATGGTAAGAAGAAACGACAGTAATGATCATTCTAGAATATGTTTTGTGTGTGTTACCTGTATATCCTGCCCCAGATTTTGATGCACCATTACCCCATTAAGAATCGTTAATCTCAATTGAACAACATTTGATTTTTCTACTTGAAAAATAGTTGAAAAATTAAATATACTTAGATACTGTTTCAGGTTTATCCTAGAAAGAATTTTTTATTTAATTATTATTTTCATCCTCGGTAGATCTTTATTTATGAACAGTTTTATGTGTAATAAATGTCATTTCTTGGTTTGTTGGTACATTTGTAAAAAATTTATATTTAACCAAAGATACATTTTTTTTCATTTATTCCTTTAAACTGCTCGATAAATAATGTATCACATGTATAAGTATATCTTAATGCTTTCACATAACTGTTTTCCTTTGACCTTCGTACCGACATTGTACATTTGAAAGGGCAATGACTTACTCTCCCCCCTCGATACGTAAGAAGATTGACACAGACAATGTGGTTTGTTCACTGTCACATTATAATCTATAGACTCCCAGCCCAATGGTCTTCCTTGTACAATCAACTCCTTCTTAACAATCCATTTAAAAAAAAAAAAAACATAACACCAACTCTCCAGATTTCTATCCTAGTTTTTTTTTGTGTGTGTGTGTGTGTGCATGTTATTTCTCACTGCACTCTCTACAAGTGACAGTTTTCGGGCAGAACTAGAGAACACCCTATGAAGGGATTCTTGAGGGGAAATGGAAAAGCTACACACCAGTTGTAGCAAGGATCTTCGAGTAATACCGAAGGGGATAAATTACACAGCCACAACCAACTCAGATCTAAACTCAAAGAACGTGAATGTGGCAATATTGTGCCTTCTGTATGTAATTGCAGTTACTTTCAAGTTTATTTTGTCATCAACAAGCAATTCTTCAATCAGTGCAGTTGGTGCAGAGCAGCACTCTGCCATGTGAGTTATTTAATTCATTTCTTATGCACTGCTTAGTGCCCAGCACCACTCTCCTAGAAAAAACACACCAAGAAGTTTAAAGACAGATTATATGGAAAGCAAACATGTGGAAGATGAAGGTAATAGCTGAGTTGGATCTTATTTTAAAAAATTATATGTGAGAAGCATATAATAAAGCTATTAGAGTATTACATGATTTTATTTAATAGAAAAACAAAGTAGTTGCCATAAAGTATATTTTATGCTTGGTTGCTTTTTCCTCCTTTTTATATAACTTACATAAACATACATGGGAATTGTTTCTTTGGACAAAGAAGATATTTAAGCAAACAGAGGGTGCCCTGACATCTCCTTTCCCTGCACAAATGACAAATGTGAGACCCGTGGGGCTTACTGCCAACTGATCATGGTACTCTTTCTCTTCAACTTCTGATCTTTCTCAACTTTGGGTCCCAAAAGAGCTGCTCCCATTTGTTCTAAATTCTGCTCTAAGAAAAATCTATTTGCTTTTCCTAGGACAACATATTTCTTCCTCATTAAAATCATGATCAGTTAGTCAGATTTTGCCATCTTTAATTATCCCAACACTAGCGATTGTGAGCTACATGAAGACTCTGTTAGGTCGTATCTTTGCCAAAATAAACTTAAAAATCCAACTGCTGATAGGGGAGGAGTGAAAATAATTAAATAACAAAACGAGCAACCCCATAATGGGTAAAATAATAAATTGGAAAGCCAAGTATTGCAGTCATCGTCAAGCTCTGTGATGGAGTGGGCTCTGTAATATCTTGCAGAAGAGTCGGGTTGTCCGGGAAATGGTAGAAGGTGCCTCTCCACGGTAGGAATTTGGCTGTATTTATAAGGGTCAAGAGCATTTGAATTGTCATGACGGTGCAGAAAGGGCAACCTCAGTTAATGGAAAACAGTTATTTTCGAGCATTTTTTTCTCTTTTGCAGAAATTTTCCTTGAACTATTACTTTGAAACCTAATACATAATAGCTTGAAGTAGAGCTGCTCTGATGGAAGGGAAATGGATTTCTGTTAATACGCCTTCCTGTTTTCCTCCTGCACCTCTGACTCAGCAGGTCCCCAATCATCCATTTGTATTTCATTTGTATCTACAAATGACAGCTTTTTTGAGCACTAATATTTGAATCCTGTGATGGAGGCTTTTGCAATAATTCAGACTTGAGTCAGGGTGCAAAAGTGCAGTAATAGGGGAAGGAAACAAGAGGATAATTAGAGAGTGTTTTAAAAAACGCACAATTTGTTGACAGGAACACTGGGAAAAGGAAGTGAGGAGGAGTCTGAGTCATGTTCTATATCAGGAATAAAAACAGTTGTACTAGTTAGAGAACGAGGAAGAAGAAAGTATACTTGTTTCTTTGTTTTAGTATCTATATGGATTAGTCAATCCCCTCCCCTTTCAAGATAACACTGTGCTGATAGTGTTTAAAGCAGGAACATAAGGACCAGATTTATTCAAGTGGATCTGTAGTTCTCTATCTTTTATGAAAATCTGGAATCTGCTCATAGATGTGTGATGTGCATCAAGGCTCCCATCACCAGACAGCCCTGGCCCTGCCTCACTTTCAGCATGTCTGGAGATAGAGTGAAAAGAAGACCCAACTTCAGAAAACTCCCAAATTTGATAGGGGAGACAGATGGATTTAGATGAACAAATAAATGTGAAGTTAAAACGGGGTTAAATAGTGGGGAAGAATGGTATTTAATGGCAGGAGAACACATACCAGTCCTGATCTAGGCAGAGAAAGCATCTATGAGACAGTGATGTGGAAGCTGAGTAATAGATAAACAGCAGAAGAAATGGCATTGAAAGATGGGAGAAATTTCCAAGTAAAGGAGAAGGCATATGCAAAGGCACTAAGGAGAGAGGATACCTTACGGCTAGAAGATAGAGCAAGAGAGGTTAAGAAGAAGCTGGAGGGAAAGGCATTATTCTAAGAGCATCATTATTCTGACAGCATTGGCTGGCGCATTACCTGTTTGGGTTTTGGAAAGATGACTCTTGTTGTATCACGAAAAACTGCAAAGTGGCTACTTGAGACATGGTCAGACAGCTGACTGAGGAGTTCTTGGTAGCTTGGACCACACCAGAGTGGCTGCCCTAAAGATATAAAGAAGAGAGTCAAGATGGAAGAGATAGGAGGTAAAATAGATTGGAACTGATGATGAGGATTAAAGGGGAGCAATAATAGATTAATGATACATTAAGAATGACAACACTTGGCATGGCATCATTCATTATTGCAAAAATCACTTTCCCAATTTAATGTTTGCTTTTTAATTTTATTTATGGTTATTTTGATGTGGAAATTTTATAATGTTAATGTACTATAAAATCTATTATTTTTTTTCATTTGTATTTTTTGTTACTATTTTGTTTTTGCTTAAAACAGACATCTCCCCATGTTTAGAAGATGGAAATATTTACTATAGTTTCTTCCCATTCTCCTCTTACAGCATCGTTTTATTTTTGTAAGAGATGGTTACAGTAAGATTTAAGTCTTTAATATATCTGAGATATATATAGATTAGATATAGATATAGATATAGATTAGATATAGATATACACACACACTGTAATGTATTTAGTACAAGATTTGAGATAGGTATGGATCTAAACTTTTTTTATGAATAGGTAATTGTCCTATAACCCATATATTAAATTTTAATTCCAAGTTATTTGTCTTTTTGTGAAATATTTTCACAATGACTATGCCACTGACATTAGCCCTATGAAATATAATGAGACATAACAGTCATGTGAAGATTTTAAATGATGTGTCTTTTTTAAAAATAACCCTGTAAACATTATGTAAAATAAATTTAAAAATGCCCTTTAATATTGGGAGCAGTAGTGTTGAAAATAAAGCCATGAAAACAAATCCAAAAGCTAGTGGGATTTGGAATGTATAGTTTTGTTTGTTTATAAAACAGTTTTTTTAACCCATTGTTATACTAATCATAATTGTAGCCCTCAGATGTCATCCATTTTCTCCTTTGAATCCTATCTTTGCTTTTAGGATTAAATAATAAGCCATTTATTTTATTTTTTTCTGCTTGAACAGAATTTTTTTAAAAACCACACATCTTTTAATCTATTTTGAAAGATAACCAGGCAAACTTGAAATCCATTATTCTTTACTCTTTTACAAAACTAATAAGTGCACTGGGAAACTTATTGAGTCTCATGAAATGGTTGGGGTGGGCAAAGGTAGGTCTACATGTGTTCAGTATGGAAGGAAGCACTCAGGTTATGACTATAAAAATAGCTCTATTAACTTTCGTGTACTCAAAACCGTAAGCCTATTTTTGCCCACTGCTGTATAAATTATCTTTTAAATCTGTTGTGCAAAGTTATATGCGAGATACAAAGTCTCCAGTAAGGAAATATAAATATAATTATAAAGTTAAAATGACTTAAGTAATTGTTTGCATTCCCAGAAAACTTGACTTTTAAAGAGTAGGCTTCGCTTATTTTTAGTTTGGCACCATCTTGGAAACACCTACCTCTTAATTAGAGCTGTGATCCCCATCCATCCCCACAGCAGTGCCATGCAGAAGTCTACAGCACTATAATTTGGATTTTTATTCCAAGAAAAACATTATAATAGACATCTTGCCATGCTTATGTTATTTTAATTGGGCGTTTAGCTCTAGGGATCTTCATAATTTATCATAAAACTTTAATGTTAATAAAATCAACTGGAAGGAAGCACTACTTATTTCCTTGATTACACCATAAGGAGTAGGATCTTAATTTGGGCCTTTTCTTTTTTTTTTTTTTATTAAGTTAATGAGAGCAAAGAGTGGATTGAGGGATCTACACACTAACTCATGTGACCCACATGAAGGAAAAATGACACAGAACAGTGTAACAGGGAAGGAAGACTTTATTCAAGACTACTGCAATAGGGGAGAGAGATTAAACTCATTTACTGCTGAAACAAAAGGTGGGGTGTTTCTAAGTACTCTTAGGGGTGAGCTAGTGAAAAAGGACTTGAGGACTTCTGCAGGAACTTTCATTAATGTGATTAGACCCTCTCTGTTTACTAATCTCTGTATGGAAGTGAGACTCCTACCCTCTCAGAGAGACTAGGAGACAAGACCTCTATCTTCCTTGATGATTACATTTCAAGGAAATGGCCCCAGGGTCTTTGAGAAAGAAATTTCTATGTTGTAATACTGAAAAGAGTCTGGAAGAAGATTTATATCTCAAAGAGGCAGAGGGTGAATTTATAATAACAAACTTTCTAAAGTGAATGCTATTCAAAAAGGGAGGTCAGGGCCTATAGCAGGAAGAGTTCTGTCTGACGTTTATTCAAGTTGAAGCCAATGTTAAGGACATCTTGGCCACCCATTGGTAGACCACTAAATTTTACCTGATGTGATCTAAAAATACAAGTTCTTCCTCACAGGCAAATGACTTGCAATCTTAAAATCTTTAAACTTTATTATCAAGGTTACTTACTCATAGCCTGCTATCTATACTAATAAAAGCCTAGGTGCCCCTCACATGTGACATCACCACAAGATGGCCACATGCACAGTGGAGGCGGGGCCTGGCAGCTGCTCTGTGCAGTGGGGCCTGGGGGTCCTGCGGCTCCATGCTGAGCAGAGGAGGCGGGTCCCAGTGGAGGAGGCGGGTCATGGCAGGGGAGGGCAGTTGTGGGCGATCAGGCCGGCAGGGGAGCAGTTAGGGGGCGATCAGGCTGGCAGGCAGAAGTGGTTAGGGGCAATCAGGCAGGCAGGCAAGTGGTTAGGAGCCAGCGGTCCCAGATTGTGAGAGGGATGTCCAACTGCCAGACGACCAACAGTCGGACATCCCCTGAGGGGTCCCAGATTGGAGAGGGTGCAGGCTGGGCTGATGGACACTGCCCTCCGTCCCTCCCCCCCACCTTTCCTGTCCATGAATTCTGTGCACCGGGCCACTAGTATTAGATATTAGCATATAACAGGGATGTCTCTGCAAGAAATTTCGCCATCTAAAGCTTACTAAACAACGACAATAGAGATAACTATGGAGTACTTAATCTATGCCAGACATTGTGTTAAACATGTTTCATAGACTGTATAAAGCAGTCCATGAGTTCTTTTCCCAGAAGTTGTAACTTGCCCAAGGTCAGACCAGGAATGGAAAACCAGGCCTGTGACTCCAGAGCCAAGATTTGACCCAAAATAGACATGCATGAGCACAAGCTGGAAGAATGAGAGAGAAGCATTCAGGAGAGGTTCGTTTCTCTCTTTCCTTAAGTAATTGAAGTGTCCCCGAAGCCAGGCCCACCTCCGCACCACGTTAACAATTCCTACGTAAGCCTTCATTATGTTCTGTTCCTTGGGTGGGAGAAGCGGGTGGCAAAGGCCTTCTTTCATTCTCAGTTACTGTGCTCTCTCAGGAACCCTGTTTATTTGTGCAGAAATATTAAGGTGACACAGTCTCGCCTTCTTGAGAATCCTTTTAGGCTTCTACAGTCATTTCATAGCCTAGTGGCACAAAGCGGGAATGGTGGTGGGTGTCCTCCACCTGTCTCCCTGCTTGGATGATGGCATCAATTACACCTGGTAATCGTATGGCCGCCTCCAGTCATGGCGCAACAGTACTGGACTGTGAGGCGCCTCAGGCAAGCTTCAAGGTATGTGCCGAATCGTGTGTAATGCAGATGTGTGAATCTTTTATTACACTTTACTTTTTGATCTAAAGAAACATTTATAAACCTGGGAAATAATATGGAATGCTGAGAATTTTTCATTGGACAATTAAAATTCTTTCAGTACATGTTTTGCCCTCTCTTGGATTAACAGCTAGTTTTGGGGGGCATGTGTTCATTAAAAATGAAGTATAAATATTTTATTAGGTATCAGGTCCAGGCTACCCTCTGGAATCAGGCCATCTAGAGAAGCGTGTGGTCAAATAAAGCAGCCAGTGCAATATGGTACAATTAGTGCAATGAGCGCTTGTCCAAGTTGCACAGCTGTTGATGAGTTTGTGTAATTAGTGCTTGTCTCCCACACCAGACCGTTAGCTCCAGGAGGGCAGGGACTATGTTCCTTTTAAAATTTGCTCTATCTGTAGCGACGGACACACTTTAGAAAATCGATGAATATTTTTAAATGAGTGAATCAGGTAGCCCAAATGTTTGGGAGGATTAGAGCCGTGATGGTTTGGTCAGAATATATTTGAACATAGATCTGCCGACCTAAGAAACTGAACGTAAGCCAATTAACATTGAACACTGTGTAATGGCCCTTCTTTCTGTTGGAAGGTCACCAGACATTAGCTTCTTACAGCATCCCAGATTGCCCTGAAGGTTAGTGTAGGAACAGTCATGAGGATCGCTAAAAATTGTTATGTAGTCGAAGTCCATAACCACAGAAGTGTATGTCATTCTTTACGGAAAATATCATGTTTATCCTTGTCCTTATCTATCCCATTCTTAGACCTGCTAGTGAATGACATGATGTTTATGCAGAATTAGATAAGCTCCTGAGTTTTCATGAGGTAAAATGGCTGGTTGCTGGAATTGTGGGAGAACAGAAATAAAAAACCAGCTGCACCAACAGCCAAGGAAATGTTTTACTTGAGCTTCAGCACCTTTAGTTACATAGGAATCTACTTGGGATTTGAAATGTTTCATAACCGAAATAAAACCTAAGAATTAAAAAGCAAATTATTTTCTCTCTTTTTTTTTTCATTTGGAAAGTGAGGTGTAATTTTATGCATGATCGGTGCCATCATGCAGCCCATACATTCCCTCCAATTGATACAATGTGTTCATTAAGTCTTACAAACTTGTTTGGCAACCTTTACCTTTTGCTTTGCAAACATCTTGAAAGCGTGGTTTGGAAGTGATACCTCTCTCCTTCCCATTGTCTGTTTTTAGTTGTGGTGTGATAAATCAAACCACCAGTGAGGGGTAAATGATATCGGCATTACATGAAAAAAGGATGTGTGCTGCTTGCAAAGTGGCACCTTGACAAGCTCTTCAAATTCTTCTTTGCCTCTTCCCTGCAATAAATTATGAGTAGAAAAAAAATTTAAGGAAATAATGATTGCAAAAACTTACTGAACATTTTACCAAAGATTTTTAAATATCTGCAAGGGAAGTGAATTGAGTAGGTTTCGACAATCATCCACTATTATCCTTACTATAGATCAGGATGCATCTATGTGACCATTGCCTGAATGCCCTTCTATTAGGCAAATTGATGAGCAGTCATGTTCAATTATCATTACTAGTTTTTTATAAGGGTTTTTAATTCTCACAGAAGAACTTAAATTAAGGCATATGGGTTTAATTAACTAAAAGTGATCATGTAGAATGTGCTATATAACATTATAAACTGAAATCTGATAAGCTTAGTAATTTCTTTCTGACTTTAAATCTCTCTGATATTTGCTCAGGTAGCATTTGTCCCAAACATACCCTGCTGGGAAACCTGAGTCACAGGATTGTTTTATGTTACCTGAACTGTAGAGAGTATACTGTGAGAACACTTGATCATACACTATAAAATCCAGGAGCTATTTTCCGTGTTGTCTGACAGGTTTTTTTTTAACTAAAATAACTATCAAAATGCAATGTAGTAGGAAGGAAAGTACCAGTTATAATGGTACAGATTGCCCATGTGAGACTGGATTTCAACCAAGACTGAACTAGCTAATCAACAGCACATCGTAAAGATTATTAGCGGACAACTGAAATCAAAGCATATCAGATCGTTTTCAACAGGATTCCTTCGGCCAACAGGATTCCTTCTGAAACAGAAGAGGAAGGAGTGTCCCAGGACCCCAGGAAGTCCGAGCCCCATGCTCTCCCCAGCACTGTCTTTCTCGTGTCACTTCTCCGCCCGGTTTGGGGGGCAAGGTTTGCTTTTCTTTCTATGGGATTACAATGGGCAACATGTGAACCAGCAAAGGGAACCATTTATTGCTACCATGAGAGAGATCTTGCCCGTGAAGGAAGCTAACCTGGATTAAATTTCATAACAAGTATATTAATTGGCCAAACTGTGATTTGTATTCCTATTTAGGCGAGGACCTTGTGAAATAAAAAGAAAGTGATTTTTTTCACCATCTTAATAATTTTTAAGTATACAGTTCAGTATTGTTAGCCATATTCACAATGTTGTGCAGCAAATCCCTAGAACTTGTTTTCATTTTGCAAAACTAAAATCTATGCCCATTAAACAACTCCCCATTCCCCTATCCCCCCAGACCCTGGAAACTACCCTTCTACTTTCTGTTTATATGAGTCTCTGTACTTTACTTGTTTATATATTTTTTAAATATTGTATTTGTTTCAGAGAGGAAAGAAGAGAGACTTAGAAACATCAATGATGAGAGAATCATTGATCAGCCGCCTCCTGCATGCCCCACCCTGGGGATCAAGCTCGCAACTCAGGCATGTTCCCTAACCAGGAATCCAACCATGACCTCATGGTTCATAGTTTGACTCTCAACCAATGAGCCATGCCAGCCGGGCTAAGTTTCCCTACTTCAGAGAAGTGGAATCATACAGTATGTCTTTTTTGTGACAGGCTTATTTCACTTAGTTCATCTTTGTTGTAGCATATGGCAGGATTTCAAAAGGAAGACATTTAAAAAGATTTTTTTATTTACTTTAAAGAGATATCCAAGAACATAAATGTCCCCACGAAACTAAAATGCATAAAACAAACATGAAGTTTATGGGACTGAAACTAACTGGACAATACAATCCGCACTTTTCAATTTTCAAACTCAAATTAATTCAAAGCCCTGTGGTTACCAAAAAAAAGTTAAAATCACACCTACAGTCTTTGGACTACAAGTTTTCAATACCTGATGCTTTTAGGTATACTTTGAGTTGATTTCTTAAAAATAAAAAAAATAAAGACAAAGTATTTTATTTTTAAATTTTCTGCGTATAGTTTTAATTCAACTTTTATTTTTAGATAATTAATGATTCACATGCAGTTGTAAAAAAGGAATGCAAAAACATTTCATGTCCCCCTTAGCTAGTTTCCCCCAATGGCAAAATCTTGCAAAACAGTACTTAAATATCACAGTTAGAATATTGACATTGATATATTCACCTGGTCTCATTCAGATTTCCCCAGTTTTACTTGTACATATATGTGTGTATATGCACACATACATGTATTTAGCTCCACACAATTTTATTACATGCTGTACAGTAATTCTTTTTTTTGTGATCACAAGTTTTATTTGGAAAGAGTTTCTCCTATTAAAACTGCAAGCGAGTTCCTGTCATAATTACAGTTCTAGAGACATGGTAACTTCAGAGATGCCAGTGTTCAAAATAGTGCTTCAAAATTAATAACAAAAAACAAAAACAAACAAACCCACACCCAATGAAAGTGTACAGTAAATTTTTAAAGTATAATTTCTGATTTAAGATCTGGCTGTTTCTAAGGTGCTATTATATTTCTAATTCTCAGTAGCAAAATAATGCTTTTAATTTCATGTGACAAATTATCCAAGCTATACACTTTGACATTTTTATTCTATCTATAACTGTGGAATGATATAAGTGCATTTCTCTTTAATATTTATATTAGATACTGTTTTAATTGTGTCATTATCACCAGACACACCTTATAAACTTTACTATTAATATTTGAAGATAAGAATTGAGGAAGACTAATAGTTTTAATTTTAAAATTCACTATTTTGCTTAGAACCATTATATAAATACTGATTTTAAAGAAAAAAATATCATTAGGCATTTGCCTTAAGGGCAATAAAACTTTTCATGTAGTTATGTCATAATGCATAACTAAATCATAGAGAATGAAATGAGATTAAATATTTGTAAGACAAATTAACTAACCCTGAGGTGCAAATGCACCATTATATTTGATACCTCTCTAATGATTTACTTCCTTCTTTACCTTCATTAATTATTCACATTTAGAGTCTGTACTTCCTAGAAAAAGAATCCCTCCTTTTCTCAAATCTTCCTGAATCTCTTACGCAGGAAGACACTCAATGAGAATTTTTTAAGTTAGGGGGTTCTTTCTTTTGAGGAAAAATGAGTGACATAATGGGAACAAAATAACTTGCACTAAATTGAAAAGGCTCCTTTACACACATAAATGAAGGAAATATTCTCCTGAACAGAAAAAGAATTAAGCAATTGTGAAAGATATTTGCAAACAGCTTCCCAATCATGACTTGGCCTCTTACTTTCTCTCCATTTGAGCAGAGATCTCAATGATGTCAGTTCAGTGTTTTAGTCTTTAATTGACCCAACGTCCAATGATGGCTATACTGAGCATATTCCAATTATTTTCTGAGGAAAACTTAATCATGATCATTTTTATTTACACATTCAGTCAATACCTACACTAATAGTAATAGTAAAAACAAATAACAATTACAATAATAATAACAGCTAACTTACAACTCAAATACTACATACCAAATGCTCCTCAAAGTCCTGAATTGTTTCTCTAATCCATTGTACTATTCTCTTTAAATCTACACTTTTGCATGTTTTTCCTTTGAAATACGCTGTTTCAGTATACCATGTAACCTTTCCCAAAGTTATCTATGCTGCATGCATGAAGCTCTATAGTCCATATTTTAGGATTACTTTCATCCTGTACTCTATATTCCTTTTCCATTTTTTAGCTTTCCTAATTTTCATTTTTTTCTATTTGAGCTTTCCACAGGGTCTGTTGTTTTCTTCTGTTGTTGTTGTTTTTTTTCATATCTGTGGAAGTTTATTTTTTTACTCTTTCTTTACTTCTTAGTTCTATGAGTTACCATTACATCTTACCATCACATCCTTGAGGTCTTATGTTTCTTTTCTATTGTTTTCAAACGTAGAGGAAAATGCTTCTTATCTATATACTAGAGGCTTGGTGCATGAAAATTCATGCACTTGGTGGTGGTGGGCGGGGGTGTCCTCTCAGCCCAACCTGCATGCTCTCACAATCCAGAACACCTCAGGTAGAGTCCAGTCCCATCACAGCATGGTTCCAGTTCCCTAGGGACCAAGATTCCCAGATCACAGTATGGGTCTGGTTCCCCAGAGCTGGGGGAGGTGGGGCGGAGAGTGGGAGGTAGGACCCAGAGGCCAATCTGATCACAACATGGCTCCAGTTCCCCAGGGCCCAGAGCTCCCTGTCACCGCCATGCCCCAGCCTGGGCTCAGAGCTCCCTCCCACCTGGGAATGGTGGAGAAGGGAGCTCTGGGCTCTGGCCAGGTTGTAGCAGAACTTTGGGTCTCCTGCGATCAAGGGCGTGGCCAGACTTCAAACCTGGAGCCCAGAGCTCCCTGTCACCACTATGCCAACCAGGACCTAGGACTGACTCCCACCATGCTGGCCAGGACCCTAGCTGGTGTAGATCATCTGTCCAGTTATTTAGGTCATGATGGCCCCTGGCTTTTTATATATCTACTCTATAAAAGCGAAATATTAAAATTAACCGTTTCTCCAAGACAGGGTAAGCCATGCCCACCAGCCAATCAGAGCGGCTGTATGCAAATTAGCCCAGCCAACATGGCGGCCGCCACTCACGGACGTGAGTAAACAGCCCTTTCCATTGCGGCAGGAGCGAAAGTGAAGCTGCTCCCGCTCAGCTCAACTCCGATTAAACTGCCTCTAGCAAAACACAGCTTTGAAACATTTGAAACAATGTAACAATCATAGAATCCTCCGGAGCTGAAGGAAAGAGCAGCCCGGGCCTCACCAGTAAAAGTAACAATTGTTTCATTATAGACGCTGCGAGGTGAAGCAGAGGAGGCTTCAGTTAGTTAGAAGGTCGCCTTAAAGGAACAGTGTATCAATTATAGAAGATAACCCCAGGCCTTCAAGGAACAGTATCAATTACAGGAGAAAAAACTCCGGAAATCTGCGTCCAGCCAGCCTTGCTGGGACGTTGGGTCAATGGGAGCTGTGGGCAGCCTTAAAGCCCCTCACCCAGGCTGGTCAGGCACGCCAGCAGGTGGACATCCCCCGAGGGGTCCCAGACTGCGAGAGGGCACAGGCCGGGCTGAGGGACCTCCCGAGTGCACAGAGCGGCTGCAGGG
>PVJC01015214.1:0-19972 GCA_004026665.1 Murina feae
GGCCAGAAGGGAGTGGCAAGAAATATTCAAAGTGATGAATAGCAAGAACCTACAGCCAAAATTACTTTACCCAGCAAAGCTATCGTTCAGAATTGAGGGTCAGATAAAGACCTTCACAGACAAGAAAAAACTAAAAGAATTCATCACCACCCAACCAGTATTATATGAAATGCTGAAAGGTATCCTTTGAGAATGAGGAAGAAGAAAAAGGAAAGTAAAAATTATGAACAACAAATATATATCAAAGAGTGAATCTAAGAATCAAGTGAATAAAAAATCTGATGAACAGAATAAACTGGTGAATAGAATAGAATCAGAGGCATAGAATGGAGTGGACTGACAATTTTCAGGGGTTAAGGGTGTTGGGGATGCGTGAAGAGACTGGACAATAATTGTACACCTATGGATGAGGACAATGGGGGGGCAAGGTCAGAGGTTGGGGTAGGAATTGGGAGGAGGGGAGCTATGGGGGAAAAAAGAGGAACAACTGTAATAATCTGAACAATAAAGATAAATTTAAAAAAAAAAAAAAACACAAACAATGACATACCACCTCACCGCCATTCTCTACATTAGGGACTTCCTGCTGCCTGGATATAAATATCAAAACATAGCTTATGGTCAATGATGTTTTAATACTGTTTTGTTTTCTAAAAAAAGGGGGGAGGGGGAGAGGGAGAGAGAGTTAGAAACATCAATGATGAGAGAGAATCATTGATTTGCTGCCTCCTGCACTCCCCACACTGGGGATCAATCATATGCCCTGACCGGGATTCAAACTGTGAGCTCCTGGTTCAACCACTGAGCAACACCAGCCAAGCTTAATGCTGATTTTTTAATAGAAACTCATCGACATAAAGTTAATAGCACATGATTCTATTTCCAGCAAATTTCAGAATTATAAACTTATTTTCCTAGGGCATAATTAATTCTCTTTATATCTAACACTTAATGGTCATTTCTAATTTTCAGTGTCTGACACACATATATAATCCTGTTTTATATGCAGAACCAGAGCCAATTTCATTTTATCATTGACAAGAACAAGTAAGGTATAATTTACTCAAAACTGAAGGGAAATCTCAGGACTGGTTTTCTGTGTGTGTTTTGTAATGACACTTTGTTTTATTTTTTCTGTTAATCCTCACCCGAGGACATTTTTCCATCGATTAAATTTAGAGAGTGGAAGGGAGGGGGAGAGACAAAGAGGGAGAAACATCAATGTAAGAGAGACACATAGATGGGCTGCCTGCCCTATGGATCCCAACCAGGGATGGGGATCGAGCATGCAACCAAGGTACATGCCCTTGAATGGAATCAAACCCAGGACTCTTCAAGTCTGAAGGTCGATGCTCTATCCACTGAGCAAAACCAGCTAGGGCTCAGGACCCTTGATACACAATCCAGTCATCTTTCTACCACAGCTACCACCTTGATCACAGGTTGTTAGGTTTAGAAGGGTTCCAAAGCCACATGTAAAAAACCTGAGGTCATTATATGAACAAAATCTCCTTTCTCTTAATTTAGATTATGGCTAGTCACTTGTGCAATTTTTTTTTTTCCTCTGGATGAAGATAAGCATATATCCTCTCCTTCTAAAGGGTGCCCACCCTCAAGATAACACATAATCTTATCAACTATCCTATGACCCACTCCTTGCTCGGTTTGTTCCCACCTTCAAGTGATCTTCCTTAATTTCAAAAGCATTAAAGAAGCTGCACAACTCTTTCTCTGGAGCATTTGAGATCTTGCTCCCCAGCTTATGTTGTCAGTTTGGCTCAAGTAAACTATTATATAAATTCTCTACAGGTCTGGATCTTTCTTACATTAACACAAGCTATATGACAGGTTTCAAAAAAAATATCCTTTGAAAACAGTATGATGGTTCCTCAAAAAATTAAAAACAGAATTACCACATAAGCCAATAATCCCACTTATGAATATATACTCAAAAGGAATTGAATGTAGGCATTCAAAGCAACATCTGTATACCCATGTTCATAGCAGCATCATTCACAAAGCCTAAAGGTGGACACAACCCAACTGGAACATCAAAGGACAAACAGAACAAATGTACATACATACAAAGGAATATTACACAGCCTTAAAAGGAAAGGAAAAATCTACACGTGATACAACATAAATGAATCTGAGGACATTATACTACATGAAATGAGCCAGTCGCAGCAAGACAAATACTATATGACACCACTTATGAGGAACTTGAGTAGTCAAATTCAGAATCATAAATAGAACTGTGGTTGCCAGAGGCTAGCGAAAAGGAGAGAATGTGAAATTGTTGTTTAATGGGCATAAAATTTCAGTTTCACAAGATGAAGAGTTCTAGAGATCAGTTGCATAACAAAGTGAAAGTGCAGGTCCTCCAATAATAAATTTCATTCAATATCATCCTATCCTATATAATAAAAGCATAATATGCAAATTGACCCTAACAGCATAATGACTAGGAATGACTGGTCACTATGACACACACTGACCACCAGGGGGCAGGTGCTCAGTGCAAGAGCTGCCCCCTAGTTGTCAGTGCACTCCCACAGGGGGACCTCTGCTCAGCCACAAGCCAGGCTGCCAGCTTAGGCCCAATTTCCCTGGGAGTGGACCTAAGCCAGCAAGTGGACATCTCCTGAGGGGTCCCAGATTGCTAGAGGGCACAGGCCATGCTGAGGGACCCCCTCTCCCCCCGAGTGCACAAATTTTTGTGCACCAGGCCTCTAGTTTTATTATAATGTTGATGAGATACTGTAGGAATTTAACTTTTGTCTATGTTAAAACTGGTTTCCTTACACTTCGTTTCACCATAGTTCCAAGAACCTATCAACAATGTTAACTTGAGGAAAACAAGCTTAGGCATGAATCAGACTGTCTGAAAGAGAAACAGAACAGTGATCATGATACAAAAAGCCCTTGTCCTACTCTCTAATGACCTCCAAAAGTAGTCATCTCTACATAACAAGAGCCAAAATCAGAGCACTGATTACGAATGGAGATACCCAGGAGGATGCAGGACTGGTTCCCCAACCCCCAACCATTGGTAAACCATATCAACCGGGATACAGCCTGGAGGGAAGGGGCTACCTGGCAGCACTTTATAATTTTAAGCAAAAGAGCAGAGCTCCCAGGACTATTGGAAGAAACAGAAAGCAAACAACAAAGCAGAGTTCCATTCAAACACTGCATTATAGTTAGAAATAAAGAAGGAACAGAAAGGACTTATGCTAATAAACAAAGGAATTTGAGCCATTAAAAGAAAATGTAAAATATAGTAAGCTTTAAAAAAGAGATACATTAGGAAACGTTTATAAATTATAAATAACCACCCCTACAAATGAATGTTTTGTTCCCCATAAAGAGGGCCCAAGAGATTGTCATTATTTGAACGAACCAGCTGATAGAGAATCCAAAATTGAGAAGAAACCAATTAGCAGGGGCAATACTTAGCCTCTCTCCTGGACAGTAGCTTATTTATTTATTTACTTATTTATTTATTTCATGTTCTTTACTGATTTCAGAGAGGAAGGGGAAGGGAGAGATAGAAACATCAATGAGAGAGAACCATTGATCGAGCCCACAACTCTGGCATGTGCCCTTGACCGGAATTGAACCCGGGACCCTTCAGTCCACAGTTCAATACTATCCACTGAGCCAAACCGGCCAGGGCCTGGACAGTTACCTTGAAATGAAAATAAGGCATTATATTCTAAAAGTCTAGAGGAGACAAAGACTCAATAGCATGGTATCAATCAAGGTCCAACTAGGAAATTAAAACAACTCAGTATATTTGTAACTGGGAATTTAATGCAGACAACTGGTAGCTGAGAAGGAACTGTGAGGCAGCCTACTGGATTAGCAACAGCAGGAAGTCATTGCTACCCCTAGCCTAAGAGTACAGGGTGCTGAGGTCACCTGGTCAAAACTGGACTGCCAGTACAACTGCCCAAGGAAACCTAAAACCACAGAGAAACTGCAGCCACTGACAGGGAGAGAAGAGTAATACTCTTCCCTCTCTCCTATCCTCCCATTCAATTTCTCACCAGTGCCTCCATAACTCAGCCAGATAACAGACATGGTAGCCTGGGAAACAGACGGGGGGCAGCCACCTCTGACCTGGACTTAAAAGTTTAAGCCTACGCCCTATGTTACAATTGCTTTCAGACTTGTACAATACCATATTAGTTCTAATGAAGTTTCTGTAATGTGCTTGTGCTATTTTAAATTAAACACAAACTTATTTTGAAAACTAAAAAGTTACTAAAAAAGAAAGTAATCTGACTCAAGAATCAGGTCAACCTGAAGCAAACATTGAATGCATAAGCCCCAAAAAGTTAAAACCATACCATTTAAATCTGCATTTTCAAATCTGACCCAGACTATTTTCTCCTTTTCTTCTGTTAGAGGTGTTCCACTGTAAGCCTGCATAATAAACAGAAATGTTGAATAAAAATATTTTACAGCTGGAATATTACTGATGTTCAAAACAAAAAGTACCTTAAAGCCAACACTATCCCTCTACAATTTCACCAATCCTACCTACATCTTGGAAACAGCACATTTTGTAATATTTGTACTCCCAAAGAAAGTTATCCAGGAGTCTGAAAACCTTGGTCAAAAGAGGGTTTTTAAGCTACTAAAACACTGTAGAAGCCGTGACCAGGTGGTTCAGTGGGTTAAAGTGTTGTTCCATTACACCAAATGGTTGTGGGTTCATTCCCCAGTCAGGACATGTACAGGAGACAACCAATCAATGTTTCTCACATTGTTGTTTCTTTCTCTCTATCTCTCCCTCTTCCTCCCTCTCCCTCTCTTTCTCTCTCTTTCTCAAAAAAAAATCAATAAAAACATGTCCCTAGGTGAGGATTTAAAAAAGCTTTTTTGAAAAGAAATGCAGAAACCTAAAATACAATAATCATAGTATATTAGGAAACATCACTATAATTTAAAGGCGATCAAAAAACTAAATCATTTCCTATATTGGCCAATAAGATGTCTTAAAAAAATAAAACTACCTCAGGTATCTATTTAGTTCCCATGTGTTTATGATCAGGAAATTTACACTCTACCCAAAATTTTCAAGAGTATTACTTTCTTACAGCATAGGAAATACAGTCAATAATATTCTAATAACTATGTATGTACTAGAATTATCACTTCTTACATTATACAATTGTCTAACTACTAGTCTATACATCTGGAACTAATATAAAATAATATTGAACATCATCTGCAATTGAAAAGTAAAATTTTTTTTAAATGTCCTCCTTGAGCCCTGGACAGTCTGGCTCAGTGACTAGAGCACCAGCCTGCAGACTCAAGGGTCCCGGGTTCGATTCTGATCCAAGGCACATGCCTCGGTTGTGGGCTTGATCCCCAGTGAGGGGGCGTGCAGGAGGCAGACAATGATTCTCATCATTGAAGTTTCTATCTCTTTCTCTCTCTTCCTTCCTCTCTGAAATCAATAAAAATGTATATATTTTTAAAATGTACTCCTTGATATTATAAATAGAATGATAGGATAGTACATACATATTATCTCATTTTTCTAAATCATAAACAATTAATAGCTGTATTTGCTTTTTTCTTGTAGGCTTAAAAATAGAGCACAAAAACACAAAAATAAATTCACTTGTTTGTAGTCACACACACAAAAAGGAGTATTACTTTCTTCATGCCTCCAGTTGGAGGGCAGTCTTGGGAGTGGAAAAAAGGTATTACTTTTTCAGTCTCTGATCCGGCCTCTATATTTAACCTATTAGCTAGTTTGTACAAGCCCGCAAGGGTCACCAAGATGAACATAAAGTGCCCTGAAGTCATAGGGAAAGTGTCAAGGGTTCTCATCAGTAGTCAAAGGGAGTCATCTCTCCATAAAGCAAGTGTTTTTATTGTATGAATTTACAAATATTTAGAATGTCAACAAAAGAGCTGCAATATTTTCAATTATAAAGTGGTTCTCAGTTCAGAGAATTATTATTTAATATGGTATATGAAAAGCATACAAAAACTACCATCCCATAATTTGTGTTATACATGACCTGCTTTAAATTTCCATACCAATTTAAAGTCCCTGTACTTACCATACCAAGGTAAAGGACATTGAAAATACTATTAAAAGACAGTTACTTTAACTTTAAATTTACTATACACAAAAAAATTCTTGATTTCAATTGTCTTTATAAAAAAGTGAGATGTGAATAGGGCATTTAATTTCTTTGAGGAGAAAAACCCACACTATAACCAACTTTATCTTCAACCATCTCATCCTTATCACCAGTTATCTTCTCATCTTTATCTTCTTCCTCTTCCTCCTTGGTCTTCCCTTATCATCCTTGAAAACTTTTTTAAAAATATTTTTTTTTTATTTTGGAATAATTTTAGATTACTAAACAGTACAGAAAGTTCTCATATGCACCTTACCCAGATTCCTCTAATGTCAACTACCTAATTTAACTAAATCTTACCTTACCATGGTACATTTGTCAAAACCCTGAAGCTAATTGACGCATTACTACTAATTAAGCCCCAAATCTCATGGGATTTCACCAGTTTTTCCACTATCGTCCTTTCTCTGCTCCAGGATCCAAACTAAGTCCTAAACATTACATTTAGGACTTCTTTTTTCCTATCTCAGGCTCTTCTTCAATCTGGTAAAGCAGTAACATTTTATTAATCTTTCCTTCAGTTTAGCAGAATTATTATCAAGCTGCTTATCACCTGTAGCATTATTCAACATTCTCCCTATTCCTTTGCAACATCTGAAAATGTTGTCCTTTGACTTCTGGGTGATATGCCGAACAAAACAAGGATGAAAGAAGCCTTTCAGTATATGGGGATTCCAGAACTTCTTTGTTTTCCTACTCAAGGAGAAATAAGATTTTAACAGAAAGGCTTGTATACTTCTGTTATGTCTTCAGGTTTTCTTCTCTGCTTCCCAGACGTGGTGTTCTTTACTAAGCATTCCTGAGAAAATTCTGTGAAGCTAACGGAAGCATCTAAGTATTGCTTCTTGTGTGCCTTCCAACAGGTTTGCATGAAGAAGGTAAATGACATTACATCATTTTGCCTCTCAACTTAAGAAAATCTTTGCCCGTGTTTAGATATTTCATTCCCAGTGATGCGCAGACTCACCCAGTGCCCATCCAGCTTTCACTTGCTGTCTTAATGGTGGTTAGCTATTACCAAACTGATTACTAGCCCTTCTTTTTTGTTGTTAATCCTCACCTGAGGATATTTTTCCATTTTTAGAAAGTGGAAAGGAGGGGGAGAGACAGAGAGAAACATAGATGTGAGAAAAACACATTGATTGGTTGCCTCCCACACATGACCCAACCTAGGCCTGGGATCAAGCCTGCAATGGAGATACATGCCCTTGGCCAGAATCGAACCCAGGACCCTTCAGTCTACGGGCCAATTCTCTATCCACTGAGCCAAACCAGGTAGGGCGCAGCCCTCCTTCTTCAATCAAAACCCAATTGCCCTGAACCTCTCATTTAGAGTCCACAACTGACAGGATTCATTTATTTCTCCTTTTATTCCTTATCTGGTTTCTAACATAGCTACACATTTATAAACACAAAGTTATTGTTGAAAGACACAGCTAAGATCACTGTAGATATGTTATTTTTTTCACTGTAAATAACTTCCATTGTGTATAATGTTTAATAACAGCAAATCATCATAGGGAAAACATATATAATTTCATACAATTTACTTGACTGCTATTAACACTTGGGCTGACTATAATTTTTTACCCTGAAATGTGAAATTTTCAAAAAGACTTAAGTGAAAAGATATGAGCTTTAACTTTTTTTTCTTTGTTAAAATTATTTTTAGCCCTAACCGGTTTGGCTCAGCGGATAGAGCATCAGCCCGTGAACTGAAGGGTCCTGGGTTCAATTCCGATCAAAGGCATGTACCTTGGTTGCAGACTCGATCCCCAGTAAGGGTTATGCAGGAGACAGCTGATCGATGTTTCTCTCTCATCCATTTTTTTTAATCTCTATCCCTCTCCCTTCCTGTAAAAATCAATAAAATGTATTTTTTTACAATTATTTTTAATAACTTTTCAAAAGTACGATTATTAGATCAAAGGGCACAGCTAAGGGTTTGTATAAGTAATCAATGATATCTCTTGAACACAATGGAAATTCACTCTATTTGTGATAGCGGAAGAAGCTAATACCACTCTAACACATTTTCTCTCCTTTTGGGGGATTATTTAAAGACCCTGAGAATAATTTCCAGGCTCCATGAATTTCATGATTCCCAGAACAGAAGTTGAAACACAATATCATCAGCAAAAAATATCATTTTCTAAGTGGCTAACCACAAAGTATCAATGGGGGCTTCTGTATTAAATACGGAATAAAGACTATGATGTATACCTGAGACCCATCCTATATCCTATATAATAAAAGGATAATATGCAGAATTGACCCTAACAGCAGAACAACTGGGAATGACTGGTCACTATGACACACACTGATCACCAGGGGACAGGTGCTCAATGCAGGAGCTGCCCCCTGGTTGTCAGTGCGCTCCCACAGGGGGACCTCTGCTCAACCACAAGCCAGGCTGATGGCTGCCAGTACAGCAGTGGTGGTGGTGGGAGCCTCTCCTGCCTCCTCAGCAGCGCTAAAAATGTCCAACTGCAGCCTTAACCAGTTTGGCTCAGTGGATAGAGCATCGGCCTGCGGACTGAAAGGTCCCAGGTTCGATTCTGGTCAAGGGCATGTACCTTGGTTGAAGGCACATCCCCAGTAAGGGTTGTGCAGGAGGCAGCTGATAGATGTTTCTCTCTCATCGATACTTCTAACTATCCCTTTCCCTTCCTCTCTGTAAAAAATCAATAAAATATATTTAAAAAAAAAAAAAGAATGTCCGACTGCAGCTTAGGCCTGGTCCCCGCTGGCAAGTGGATATCCCCCAAGGGCTCCCAGGCTGTCAGAAGGATATCTGACTGCCAGCTTAGGCCCAATGGCCCGGGAAGCAGGCCTAAACCAGCAGGTGGACATCCCCCGGGGGGTCCCAGACTGTAAGAGGGCACAGGCTGGGTTGAGGGATCCCCCCCCCCACCGAGTGCACAAATTTTTGTGCACCGGTCCTCTAGTATAAAATAATATTGAATGTAAATTATAATTGAAAAATAAAATTTACATTTAAAAAAATTGAGACTGTGAGTCACCAAAATCTAGCCTACCATTTCTTTTCATAAAGTTTTATTTTAATACAGCCCTGCCCTTTGCTTTACATAAAAAGCAGTGATACCCAGCCAGTGTTGCTCAGTGGTTGAGTGTCAACCAATGAACCAGGAGGTTGCGGCCTTAATACCCAGTGTGGGGTGTGCAGGAGGCAACTGATCAATGATTCTCTCTCATCACTGATGTTTCTCTCTCTCCCCCGTCCCTTCCTCTCTGAAATCAATAAAAATATATTTATTTTAAAAAGCAGTGCTGAGTAGTTGCTATAGAGATTATATGACTTGTAAAAGTTTATTCAGCCCTTTATAGAAACATTTCACCAACTGCTGCACTAGACCATGAAGTTTTAAGGATGATCATAAAGTACCTCCTCAACTTGACAGAGTGCTGGATCCATAATAGTTACTCAAGTAAACGTCTGCTGCCTAAATTTTTGCTTTCTTTTCCAAAGTAGAATGACTTGCATAACAAGTTTCTGGAATGAATATTCTAATTCTTAGATCAATGACTACGACTTTACTTACACAGTTACTACTCTGATCCAAATCTTCAGTCAATTCCATAGATTAACCCTTCTATTGTATAATGTTCATAAAAACTAAATTAATTGTCTATCTTCCAGCATTTTTACCCTATCAGTTTCAGCAGCCTATTTTCAATCTATTACTCACTCTAGTACTCTTGTTTCTCTAGAAACGTCTCCCTCAAAGCTCCTGACCACAGCCTTTCTTCTCCACCCAACCAAAGCTGCTTGCTCTGAAGAGTTTCCATTATCACAAAAGTTGCCTTTGTGAAAATCTGATAAAGAGGCACTCTAGGGCAGGCAAACTACAAAAATTTTGAAATGCCTCTTTGGAACTAGCCTCATGCCAGAGCTCAGGGCTTACAAGAAAGGAGCAGTTTGTAGAAGATCTAAGCCTGGCGTTCGCAGAAGAATACAGGATGCTCTCCAGCCACAGCAATTCTGTTGCCTACCATGCCCAGCTAACTAGTTTCCTTCAACCCAACCTCCCCATTCATTTCAACTAATGCTCTTTCCAATGACCTTTGGAACTTAAGCCTTTCATTCTTTCTTGGCTATATATGCATTTCCTCTGCAATTAGATACTCAGTCTGTATTACATGTGTAATGCTATTTGATATGTGGTTACAATCTTTGGTTGTTTCAAGAAATTTGACTCCCCTTATTAATTGAGTTCTTCAAGGAAAAAAAAGCATGTATTTCTCCTCACATGCCCCACAAACCTGCAGACCTTATCATTGTGGCCTATTTTCATTAAAGTTGACTGAACATAATAAGGAAATACCAACATTCTTTGGTACTTTCCCATATTTGATGAATACTCTGACTAATACAACTGAAATCTGAAGTCCAGAGTGTTCTAGGACCCTTTCCTAAACCTGATCTCTGAATGTCCTTTCTGAACAGTGCAATTACAGATGCGTTAGCAGTCAGGGAATACTGGCATCACCACAAGGAGAAAGCAGAAACCTTCTCCTTCAGTAGTTCCACTAAACATTGCTTCCCAAAGCTAATATTTCACACGAATCACCTGAGGTGCTTACTATAGACACGAATTACTAGATGCCACCTCAATTCCACTGGGAGAGGAGCCTGAAAATTTTAATTTTCAATAAGCGTGCCAAGTGATACTTATGTTAAGTCTGGGCATCAGTGCCCTAGAGACGATTCCAGGAGGGCAGCTTTCATCCCTCATCGCACAGGGATATAGAGGGAACAGTAAGGAGCTTATTTTCTCACAGCCTAAAGTAACAGGGCATACTCTGTGTAGCATAGAAATACTGCCCAATATGAAAGAGACATAGATTTGTGCTCAGGATAGAGTATTTAGTTAACATAATACCTAGTTAATGAAGTGTAAAGCATGTGTTGCTTGTCTCACTTCAGTCAGGCATCATTTAACCAGGACAAGGGAAAGACTGTGGAAACAGAACCCAACTAGAGAGTTCCAAGTCCCATCTCTCAACTACCATCTCACCTTGATTCCTCTTAGGAGAGCAAGTTCTGAGGAATACTAACGGTGCCACAGTCAGCACAAAACTCAGGTACATCTAATAACAAGTATAGTTCCTCCCTACCAATATTCAGGACACTAAAACATCAAGTCTTTTTGAAGTTGATGAAACTAATATCAAGTTTAGGAAACTGGACACTTAAGAGGCTCCCTAGACAAAGGTAAAACCTACTGTTTCGGAAACCACAAACACTTACCTGCGGCACAACATCCTGTAGAAAAGTCACAACACTTTCCATGTAGGACTGCTCCCTGCAAAGGGGAGAAATGGATAAAATTTACCATGACAGCTTAAGACAAACATGGGAAAATTCTTTCTAAGCCTGTCACTCATAATATTTTTTTTAAAAGCCTAACTCACATTACCTGATAATTCTGCTCACCTTTCTCCTTTCATTGAATGTTATTAAATGCAAATGAGATCTTAATTCTAAACGTTATCTCTTCTGAAAAGTCAAGCTATCTTAACTTGATATAGAGAACTTCTTATACTTGAAGGAGTGATGACAGAAGGCTTGGCTAAAGCAGAACCTTCCTCTTGAGTCAGAGCAGATTGCCCTAATGAGATCAAGAAAACCTGTTGCTGATGACTCAGTGTGTAGTGACCCTCACTTTAAATTGGTTATGAACCAAGTCCCCAACATGCATAGAGAAAAAGGGGTCTGTATTTTTCTACAGGTAACTTTTGCCATATACAAGACATGAGAAAGTATTAAAACACTCAAGGACACTGAAATATTTTAAATGGGAAGTCAGCAAATAGAGAAAAAAAATTCTTCAAAATACCAAATCAAATTCATTCCAGAGATGTGAAAAATTACATTTAGGGAAATAATGAGATCCTAAATCCTATTTAAAAATATACCTTACATACATACAGAACTAATAAAGCCCAAAAACCCCAAAACATTTTGATTAGGCCTATCTCTTCAAACTCATTTTGCTGCCACTCCCTTAATTTGCTTTACTTCAGTCATATGCAACTTCAATTCCTAGATTACACCAAGCTCTTCTTTTAATCAAGACCTTTACACTAGCTTTCTACCTAAAGGCCTTCCCATACTCAGCCCTCCCTTTCAGATCTCCACCTAAACTGTTACCTCCTCAGAGAAGCCTTCCCTGATGGCCTTAAGTCATACTCCCCATTGTCATTCTCTATCATAGCACAGTGCATTGATCAGAGCCTGTAATGACTTTACTTATTCACTGTTTCCCCCACTAGAATGTAAACTCTATTACAGAAAGGAATCCATCTCTCATATTTACCTTATACCTTCAGAATCTATAAGCCAGTACTTGGGCATGGAGTTGATGCTCAAGCATTGTTAAAAGAATACTGAATGATTTTTTTAAACCACAAAAATTAGGTATTGCACTAGGGGCCCAGTGCACAAAATTCATGCACTGGGGGGAGGAGTCCTCACCCCAGCCTGCCCCCTCTCACATATTGGGAGCCCTCAGGGGGTGTCCTACTTACAACTTATGCTCCCTCCCTGCTTCCCTTGGGGAGCGGGCCTAAGCCGCAGTCTGGCCTTCCTTTGTGGGAGGCGACCAGGCTAATCAGGGGAAGGCACCAGTTCCATCACCCCACTGCTGCAGCCACTGCCAGTCACCGCAGTCACCAAGGTGTTTTCATCAACAGACTCCAGTCCCTTCACCATGAAAAAAATGACAACTTTCTTTAGGCATTTTCAAGCTGTGTCTTTCATAGGATACGACATTTCTTTCTTTTTTTTTTTTTTTTATCCTCACCTGAAGATATGTTTCCATTGATTTTTAGAGAATGTGGAATAGAAGGGAAAAACAGAGAGAAACACCAAAGTGAGAGAAACACTTTGACTGGTTGTCTCCTGCATATGCCCTGACCTGGGCCCCAGCCAGGAGGACCCTGCAACCTAGGTACATGCCCTTGGTCACAAATGAACCCAGACCCTGCAGTCGGCAGGCTGAGGCATAACAAACTGAGCCAAACTCGCTAGGGCAGGATATGACATTTCTTAGCCCTCCAGCAGTGGACCTTCATTTTTTTTCTCTAGGAGTGTGATGGAAAAACCCTGGATCACCTTTTTGGATTCTTATTACCCAAATTACTAAGAATATTACCAGTGGCATACAGGGAGCTTAGCCAATGAGCAGTAAGAAAAGGTGTTTCCTCTATAGTTCACTCTGATCACCGGCTCCACCCCTGCCCAGGCCTGTAACCTGCCGAGGCTGCAGGCCTGGGCAGAAGACCCCCCAAGCCCCTCCGATCACTGGCTCCACAGAACCCAGGCCTCTGCGATCACCAACTCTGATCCTGCCCCTGCTATCGCCGGCTCTGCCCTTGTCCCACTGGCAGCCTCTGGCCAAGGCTGCAGGCCTGGGCAGGGGACCCCCAGACCCATGCTTTGCCAGCTCCACCGGTGCCCAGACCCCTGCGATAGCAGGCTCCACCCCTCCCCCTCCAATCGCTGGCTCCGCGGAGCTCAAGACCCTGCAATCTCCGGCCTTGCCCCTGCCCAGGCCTGAGACCTCTGGCCCAGGCCTTATGCCTGGGTAGGGCACCCTCATATCCCTCTGATCACTGGCTCTGCCCCTGCCCCCTCCAATCACTAGCTCCGCCCTTGCCCTTGCCTGAGGCCTCTAGCGAAGGCCTCTGGCCTGGGCAAGGGACCCCCAGCCCCCTCTGATCCCCTCTTCTGCCCCTCAGGCCCCCCCCCGCCTCCCCCACCACCTGCGTGGCTAACAGGCCTGACCACTTCAGTGGCGGCCCTGAGCCGGACTGGGCACCACCATCTTGTGGCTATGGGGACGGCCATCTTTGTGATGGAGTGATGCCTGATTTGCATATTACTCTTTTATTAGAGTTATAAAAAAGCAATAAATGTTGAATATGGTGAGGCAGCAAAGACAAACTTCCTGGATTTAATCCAGGTTCCCCTTCTTGACTGTTACTAAAGAACAATTTACTTAATTTCTCTCTGCTCTGGTCTCTTCACCTGTAAAATTAAGAGTGAAATAGTACCTAACTCATAGCTAATAACGTGCTTATTGCCACTGTCCACAGTTAACAAAGACATATAGCCTTGGGAAATGCAGGAGCAGAAAAAAGGAAGTTTTGTGGTAAAATATTATATTACCCACATACTTCTGTTATTCTGAGAAGGCACTCTTTATGCAACATGCTAAACTTTCCAAGGGAAATAATCCAAAATCTTACAATTCCCTTAGGAACATTTTAAAAACATTTCAATTCCCGGTCAGAGCATATGCACCTGTGGTGGGCTGCATCCCCAGTTGGGTGGGGGCAGGAGGGGCAGAAGGCAGCCAATTGATATTTCTCTCTCATCATTGATGTTTCTATCTCTCTCCCTCTCCTTTCCTGAAATCAATAAAAATATTTTTTTACAAAAGCAGAAGAGAAATTTCAACTCCTTAGCCAGGTATTGAAGAGTCTTAATAGTCTACCTCACCCTACCTATACTAATAAAAGGGTAATATGCTAATTAGATCAGGAGACTTTCCAGACTCCTTCCAGACAAAGCCATGGTAGCAGGGCTGAAGCAGAGGCAGTTAGGGACGAACAAACCAGGAGAGGGCGGTTTGGGGCAAGCAGGCTGGCAGAGGGGAGCAGTTGGAGATGAGCAGGCCAGCGGGGGATGGGGAAGAGCAGTTGGGGATGAGCAGGCCAGCAGGGTGGGCCAGTTGGGGGCGAGCAGGCCGGTGGGGAGGTGGGGCAGTTGGGGGCAAGCAGGCCAGCAGAGAGGGGCAGTTGGGGGTGAGAAGGCCAGCAGTCAGAGTGGTTAGGGGCAATCAGGCAGGCAGGTAGGTGAGCGGAGAGGAGCCAGCAGTCCCAGATTGTGAGAGAAATGTCCCAGATTGGAGAGGGTGCAGGTCAGGCTGAGGGACAGCCCCCACCCCCTGTGCACGATTTCCTGCACCAGGCCACTAGTTTCATATAAGTAAACTTTCCTATTTCATTCATGAAAATAGCTTGCCTTACCCACATCTTCTCAATTACCTTTGCCTAAAATGTACCCTTGATTCTAACTGCCCAAACACTATTCAGCCTTTGAAGTACACTATAAATTAGCTTCCTAATAAAACTTTTCAAATCTAAAACACTAAAATACTCAAACAAAAATACTCTAAATTCTCATGGTATTTTGCTAGCATCTTTTTTATTGATTATAGTGACTGTAAACATATATATCTTCTCCTTTTTTAAATGTTTTTACTGATTTCAGAGAGAGGAAAGGAGCAGATAGATGGAACCATCAATGGTGAGAGAGAATCATGGATCAACTGTCTCCTGTATGCCCAGTACCAGGGACTGAGCCCACAACCCCATCATGCCCCATCATGCCCCATTGGGGAATCCAACCATGATCACCAGCCGGCTCAAGCATACATATCTTAAAACCACATTAGATTATATGCTCCTAGAAAGTACACATAATAGCCCTAGCTGGGTGGCTCAGTTGGCTGGAGCGTCATACTGTACACCAAAACGGTTTAGGATTCAATTCCTAGCCAGGACATATACATAGGTTGAGGGTTCCAATCTGGATGGGGTGAATACGGGAGGCAACTGATCGCTGGTTCTCTCTCTCTCTCTCTTTCCCTTCCTTTCTCCTTTCCACTTTCTAAAAGATTAATAAACATAAGGATTTTTTTAAGTATTACATATGCTTTGTCAAAGAAGGCTTAAAATATTGAAATGCAGCCCTAGCCAGTTTGCCTTAGTGGATAAAGCATAGGCTCCTGGACTGAAGGGTCTCAAGCCAAGGGAATGTACCTCTGCTTCAGGCTAGATTCCTGGCCCTGGTTGGGGCAATGTGTGAGAGGCATGTAATCAATGTCTCTCTCACATCCATGTTTCTTTCTTGTCTCTTCCCTTCCCTTCTACTCTCTCTCTAAAAATCAATGGGAAAATATCCTCAGGTGAGGATTAACAACAATAAAAAAAAAATATAGACATGTACTCTTTATGATATTGACTTTGAAACTTTCTGAGATCTTAGTGTAAGAAATACATTTTACATCACAATCTAGTAAACAGACATATCTCTGTGTGTGCCATAAAACAATACTCTCAACTCTATTTTCTATTAATTCTATTTCTTTTTTGAATAATAGTCCTGATCCAATGAATTGATTAATAACCCACTAGTTGTTAAACCTGGAGTATGAAAAAACATTACTCTTTAAGATTTACATAATGCTTTTCATGTACTGTGTAAATGTGCTGAATACATCAACTTGACCCTCCAATTATTCCTTTTATTTGACCTTGGCAATGATATTTATCAGCCTACAAAGCCAAAATTAAATAGATTCTACAAAAGTAATTACTGCTCAAAAAATAAACCCGAGTGTTAAGTCACTATTCTGAATAATCTTTCTTTAGCTATCAGGCTTATTCTGAAATTGGCTTACGTGGCAGCCTGAGGGCGAACCACAACTCCACCAGTACAGCGACTGGGTCTTCTCGGGGAATCTGTAGCCATAGCTTCATTCACAAAACCTGTTTCCAGAACAAAAAATAGAAAAAGTCATTACTGTTGCGAGTAGGGAGAAAGGTTTATAGTTATCAAGTTTTTTTTTTTTATTTGAACCCAAACCTCAGAACCACAAAACTAGCTAAGACTCTTGCTGGACCCTTTGATCTACTATTAAGATAAACTAGATAAGTAAGAGAACCAGATCATGGATGGGAAGTCTAGTGCAGGAAGCTTTATAAAAATAAATGTGTTACCTATGTAAGCCAAAATTTAAACTTACTGAAATTTTATGTTGAGATAGTTAAAATACACATGGTACAATATCTCAAGACCAAATGGAACAGTAGGGTAATACCACCCAACTAACACTGCTGTAATCTGTAAGAATGCGTATTGTAACTGTGGTAATGGATCATAAGTAGACTTACTGTGGTGATTGTTTCACAATATACACAAATATCAGATCATTATGCTGTACACTTGAAACTGATATATTATACGTCAATTGTATCTTTAAAAAAAGACTTCATGGCCCAGCCAGTGGTTGAGTGCCAAACCAGGAGGTCACAGTTCAATTTCTGATCAGGGCACATGTCCTGGCTTCGGGCTCCAGCACCAGTAGGGGGCCTGCAGGAGGCAACCAATAGGTGGTTCTCTTTCATCATTAATGTTTCTATCTCTCTCCCTCTCCCTTCCTCTCTGAAATCAATAAAAATATTTAATTAAAAAAATAAAGATAAAAGAAGACTGCATGGTCATAATTAGCAAGATTTTTAAAAACAATTGTTAACCCCCTGCTACTGGAACCTAATTACCAGAGTCTAAATAAGTAATAAAAGCTTATGACATTAGAAGCCCCTTATCCTTTCCTCTCACATCACTGAATCCTCATCCCTAATAAGCATCTGAATCACTGGGAAGGTTTTAAGAGCATGGAGTGTATTTGGTTAAGGTTTAAAGGAGGACTGACAGCAATATTAAATATCTTTCACAGGGCTCAGGAGAGCCCACAGCCTGGAATTAATTTTGAAAAGCCCCTAAAACCCTCCCTTCTAAGTAGGGAGCATTCTATCACCTTATTTGACAACTTTGAAACTGATGAGTCCCATGTGCTACCACCAAAACACCCTTTGCGCCAACCAGCCCAGGTACCCCTTCCTCAATGGGTACCTTCCCCTCCAGCCCCTCAGCCCTCTCATTTCCACACCACCCTCTATTTCCAAGCACAGCCTCCCAAGAACTGTGCTAGGAGGGCCCTGTCTCCTGAAGACGACCACGGCCAGTTCCTCAGGCCCCACTCTCCTGAAAGACGCTCGCTCAGCGCTACCCACTTCACCTCCAACGCTGTGCCACCGCTGCCCCCGGCCGCCCTCTGGCCCCTTGCCCTGCCTTCCTCCCCTCCCCCTCCACTCTCCACAGCGCCCCCTCGCCGAATCCCTGCCAGCCGAGCCCTCTCCACTCACGCGGCTGGCCCCTCGTCCTCTCCAAGCCTCCCCAAGACGCAGCCCCGGCAGCCCTCTCACCGGCCGCCCGCCGGTAAACGCTGTTCTCCAGCTCCAGCCTCACTGTTTGGAGTCCCCTCGTGATTGACGGCCACCACTTCCTACCACGCCTCAGCGGAACTACCTTTCTAGCCAATCCCAGAAGCAAACTGCCTACGGCCGGGCACCGCCCTAAGAGGTCAGCTTCGCCAACCAGCAAGTAGAAAAGGGGCGGACCCGCCTCCTGAAGCTATCCAATCCGCTGGGGCTGGAGGAAAAACAAAACAGTATGTAAATTCGGGAAAAACCAAGGTGTCAAGTTCGGTTGCGAACGCCGGCCGGAGGGAGTACGGACGCGTGTGTTTCCCACCGCAGACAGCACCTTCGTGGGTTTGTCCAAAAGCATCACGCCCCAGACGCCTGTGCACCTCGCCTGAGCGTCTCAGGCTGGGAACCCGAGGACCCCGGGACTGGTCTGTTTACATGGAATTCTCGCGACAGCTGGTTAGACGCTCAAAGCACGTGGACATGGCAGCTGCCAATCACTTTTAGTTGGCCACTCATCCATTCCGAACCCGCCTTCTGCCCCGCCCTTGTAGCTGTGTTTACCTTCCGGGAAGCTGGGTTGGTAGAGGGTGGTGGTCAGCCCTGGAGCTAAGGAGGTGTTGAACAGAAGGAGGAACGTGGGGAATAATCTCAGTTTAATCCAGGTTTATGGACCACACCCGACTCCTCCCTTCCCTCCTTTGCGTAAGAAAGATGTCAAAATCTCTTCGGTGTTGTTTCGTTAGTTACATTTCTATATAATAATGATAGCATTTATTGACTTATTGAACAAATGCTTAGTAAATACAAAGGCTCTAACAAGGAAGTGCGAGTAAGAACGAGAAAAATACTATGGTTTAAGCAAAGTGAAATAGTATAGAAAACTAGTTAGGAGAAGTAAGCAATGGCCAGACAGACTATGGTTTTGTACAGGATTTATAAGGAATTTCAATTTTATTTTAGAGTGAGAATCAATTGGAGGACTTTTAGCTAGGAAGTGTGATGATCGTATTTATATTTCTAAAAGATCATTTTACCTACTAAACAGAAAATAAACTTTTGTCAGGGAAGGGACAAGGAAAGCAGTGGATCAAGTATGGAGGCTATTTCAATAGACAGGTGGGAGAATGGGTCTAGAAGTGAAGCAGTAGAGGTGAAAAGTTGTGAATTTCAGAATATTTTGGAAAAGATAATTGAAAGATCTTGATAATGCATTGCCTGTGGAATAGAGGAAAAGAGAGAATCAAAAGAAGATGCCTGTGTTTTGAGCTTGAGCAACTGAGTGATGACATGTACAGATAGGATGAACAGTGATAATGTTCCACATTTTGTTTTATATTTCAGACATTTTTTATTTCTTCAAATTTATTGTTTATCAGGAGCGACTAAAATAAAAATATAATAGAACCCATCATCATCATGGAAATGGCTTTAAGAGAAAAATGGTCAGAGGAATATTACTGCTTCTGATTGTCAACCAGTAAATATTTGCAATTGAATTTCTTTGACGTGGTTTCATCCTTTGTAAACTGTAGAAAGAATATTATGTGCTCGTAGGATTTTTATAGAAGTAAATAAATTTAAAATTCTTAGAACGTTAGAAACTTCTCCAAATTAACTAATTACTAATTAACCAATGAACTAGTTCTAAGTCCTCCATTTTTTTTCTATGTAGAGATGGTGTGATTCTTTCATGAGCCTTCAAATAAAAAATA
>PVJC01015214.1:20072-35464 GCA_004026665.1 Murina feae
GATAGAGCGTCAGCCTGTGGACTGAAAGGTCCCAGGTTCGATTCCGGTCAAGGGCATGTACCTTGGTTGCGGGCACATCCCCAGTGGGAGCTGTGCAGGAGGCAGCTGATCGATGTTTCTCTCTCATCGATGTTTCTAACTCCTTATCCCTCTCACTTCCTCTCTGTAAAAAATCAATAAAATACATTTAAAAAAAAAATAAAATAAGATAAAATTTATGGTAATCATTTTTTAAATATGAGTGCTTAGTACATATTGCCAGCTCATGGATAATTTCAAAGTTATGGGACCTGGGGAAATTTTTCAACAATCTGTTCTTCTGACTGAGCAACCCCAGCTAGCAAATTCATTTTCAGCATAAAAGAGTTCCAGTCAGAGAGTTCTATGTTATCCCAATTACTACAATGTCCACCAGAATAAATTACTAATGACTAAAATTACCTTTCCTACAATCCCCAGGAAATTGTCAAGGAACTATCCATACAAAATATCCATGCAAACAAAATATTAAGGTCACTTTAAATTTTATTGTGTATTTGTTTAGATAGGATTTGGGATTCCTTTTTTAAACTCCAGCAAATCATTGCCTCACTCTGGCCACCAAAAACACTTGGATAATCATATGATTTAAGCAGTGGTGAAATATTTTGATTTCACATAGAACTATGGTGAACATTAATATGTTAACTTTCAGTCAAATAAAAGGAAAAACAGATTTTTGTTGTTGTTAATCCTCACCCAAGGATAATTTTTATTGATTTTTTAGAGAGGAAGAGAGGGAAAGACAGGAACATCAATGAAAGAGAGACATATTGATTGGTTGCCTCCTGCACGCACCCTGAACAGGGCCTGGGTCAAAGAGGAGCCTGCAACCAAGGTATGTTCCCTTAACCAGAATCGAACCTGGGAGCCTTTGGTCCACAGGCTGATGCTCTATCCACTGAGCCAAACCAGCTAGGGCAAGGAAAAAACATATTTTAAAAAAGGTGGCTATATAATGTATCATTCTAGTAACAAAACGTTGAAATGAGACACTGTTAAGACTGAAAAAAATAGAATATTGGGGACTAACTATGGATATAGTAAATATTAATTATACTCTGTTAACCATAGGGCCTTGTGTTGGTTAAAGAAAGGACATTCTTACCTGGCTGGGAGTTGTAAGCCTCAGGACCTGAGAGTCAACCTTGGACCAGAGAGTCAACCTTGAACCTGGGAGTCAACCTTGGACCAGGGAGTCAACCTTGGACCTGGGAGTCAACCTTGGACCAGGGAGTCAACCTTGGACCTGGGAGTCAACCTTGGAATGGGGTCCATTCTCTCTCAGTTGCCTATTATGAGAAGATTAATAGCCTTGTTGCCAAAACAATGGAGTCCCACCCCTGCCTTCTACTTCCCTGAGCCTGTAATCCTTAATTCCCCATACCTGTAATCCCTACATCCCCAGGTAATCTTTGTCTTCCAGTACATAAACAGCAGGTTTCTGTGGAGCTGCAGAGCAGATTTTTGTTGATGACCTATAGTTCTCCCATACTGCTGGCAGTATTGGAATAAAGGCTCATATATGACTCAATCTTCTCTCTGCTTAATTGATTCAAGTAGTAACAGGAAGCACAAACCCATTAATTGTCCAGTTAACAATCCTGCTAATAAATAATGCAACCAAAAATTTTTTTAAAAGGTAAAGGACAGACTGACATACCTCCATGTGGAGGTGGAAGGACAAAGAGAGATAAACCAAAGACCTTATATACTTATATGCACAGCCCAGGGACAAGGACAATAGGTTGGTGAAGACCTGTGGTGGAAGGGATTAAAGGGCGGTGGGGGGGAAATAGGAGACATCTGTCAACAATAATAAATATTTTAAAAAGTAAAGGGTGCCCTGGCTCGGTTGAATGTCATCCTATGCACTGAGAGGCCACTGGTTCAATTCCCGGCCAGGGCACATGCCTAGATGGGGCCTGCAAGAGGCAGCCAATCAGTGTTTCTCCCCTCCTCTCTCTCTAAAAATAAGCAATAAAAACATGTCTAAAAAAAACAAAACAGTAAAGGTTCAAGTAGGACTGTCCCAGGCAAATTTTGAAGTGTAGTTTGCCCTTTGTCTCTCACATATCAATACTACTTTGTAAATGCTCTCTATTGATGAATGTATCATTCTACTGTGTATGTAACTAAAATGTAAGCTCTCTAATAAAAGGGATTATTTGTTTCATTTTTGTTCTCCATAATCCTCTATTCCCTAACAGGAAAAATTACATGTCAAAACCCAACAATTTATCCTGAAATATGGAACTGATATTTATAATTAATTATACCACAAAGTAAAACTATTGACAAAGACCAAAAATTAGTTTCATCAACTCTTTTATTTTTATTTTTTTATATATTTTATTGATTTTTTACAGAGAGGAAAGGAGAGGGATAGAGAGTTAACATCATGGGGGGGAATTAAGAGATCAACCGAAAGACTTGCATGCATGCATATGAGCATAATCAATGGACACAAGAAACTGGGGGGTAGGGCAAGGGGAAAAAAATGGAGACCCATCTATCACTGTTGTAATACTTTAAGCAATAAAAAAAAAGAGAGAAAGAGAGCGTTAGAAGCATCAGTGAGAGAAACATTGATCAGCTGCCTCCTGCACAATCCCCACTGGGGATGTGCCGGCAACCAAAGTACATACCCTTGACTGGAATTGAACCTGGGACGCTTGAGTCCGCAGGCCGATGCTCTATCCATTGAGCCAAATTGGTCAGGGATCATCAACTCCTTTAATGATCTCCAGAACATAATTTACCTTCCCCATAAATTACCTTTCCCTTTTAACCCTGGATAAAAACTGCTTTAAAATCTGAAGTAACATGATGATGGGAGAGTTGGCTTTACAGTTGTGAGCACACAAAACAATTTATTCTTGTATTATTATTTAATAATAATTAGTTGCCCACTCCTGTATTTAATCACCCAAATATCTGGAAGATAATTAAAACAGCATTATTAGTGTTGTTACCCAAACAAACCTAGTATACAGCTTATGAATGCAATACTAAAAACCCTATATTCATTCTACCCCGTCTTCTAATTCACTGATTGGATCCTCAGCTTCCCCTAATCTGCTGTGTTCTTTATTTGTGCTATGTCATTCTTTATTTCTGTTTTCATAGTTACTATATCTTTTCTCATGCTGTTGAGCATCTATACCATCATTACTCTGAACGGTGTTTCAGATAAATTTCTCTTTTTTTTAATATTCTTTATTGTTCAGATTGTTACAGATATTCTCTTTTTTTAAAAAATCCCATAGCTCCCCTCCACCTGGTTCCCCCCTCTCCCCGTGCCCTTACTCCTCCCCCCACTGTCTTCATCCATAGATGTAAGATTTTTGTCCATTCTCTTCCCATACCTCTCATGTCCCCTTCCCCCTGAGAAATATCAGTCCATTCCCTTTCTATGCCCTTACTTATATTCTATTCACAAGTTTATTCTGTTCATCAGATATTTCTATTGACTTGTTATATTCGCTTGTTGATAGATATGTATTTGTTGTCACTTTGTTGTTCATACTTTTTATATTTACCTTTTCTTCTTCCTCTTCTTTTTTTTTTGTTTTCTTCCTCTTCTTAAAGAATGCTCTTCAGCATTTCAAATAATCCTGGTTTGGTAGTGATGTACTCCTTTAGCTCTTTTTTGTCTGTGAAGCTCTTTATCTGACCATCAATTTTACATGATAGCCTTGCTGGGTAGAGTAATCTTGGTTGTAGATTCCTGCTATTCATCACTTTGAATATTTCTTGCCATTCCCTTCTGGCCTGCATGGTTTCTGTTGAGAAATCAGCTGACAGTCGTATGGGTACTCCCTTGTAGGTAACTAACTGCTTTTCTCTTGCTGCTTTTCATATTCTCTCTTTGTCTTTTGCCCTTGGCATTTTAATTATGATGTGTCTTGGTGTGGTCCTCCTTGGGTTCCTTTTGATTGAAGTCCTCTGCACTTCCTGGACTTGGAAGTCTATTTCTTTCACCAGGTAGGGGAAGTTTTCTGTCATTATTTCTTCAAATATGTTTTCAATATCTTGCTCTCTCTCTTCTTCTGGCACCCCTATAATTCTGATGTTGGTACACTTAAAGTTGTCCCAGATGCTCTTTACACTACCTTCAAACTTCTGGATTCTTTTTTCTTTTTTCTCTTCCAGTTGGGTGCTTTTTGCTGTTTCATGTTTCAAATCTTTGATTCGATTATTGCAAACCTCTAGTCTGGTGATGGATCTCTGCATAATATTACTAAGTTTATCGGTGGATTCTAGAAAATTCTTGAAAAACCTTAAAAGCGTAGTTCTGAACTCTATATCCAGTAGTTTGCCTTCCTCCATTTCTGTCATTTGTGACCTGTTTCTTTGTCTCTACATTTTGGCTGCGTTAATGGAGTGGCTTTCTGCACTATAGGGCCCAGAGAAGGCTGGGTGCACAGTCTTGTTGCAGTTATCACTTGGAGGAAATGATCTCCAGGCCTTTCTCCTCGTTGTTTGGGGTTTGGAACTTTTGGAGTTCTGTCCGAGCTGCAGTCCCTCAGACTATGCTGCAGGCAGGCAGGCGCATAGCTCGGGCGGGGTTGTAGGTGGGGTAGGGTGTGATCTCAGAATCACTGTGGCAGAGCAACCTGCAATGGCTGCCCTTCCGCTGACTCGCAGCCTCTCCCGGACCTGGAGCCTCCAAACCCTGGGGTCTGCGTACCTCTGAGTCCCCGCATCTCCACGTCAGTGATCGCTGCGAACAGCTCTGCTAGAACGCCACTGATCTTCCGCCCCGTTGCCAGACAGCCCGCACTGCGTCCAGTGCGACCCCAGAGTTTATACTCCTTCCAAGCAGAGGATCCAGGCACAGCCGTGGATCCAGGCACAGCTGCCACCCTTTCACCCACGCCACCGCTTCCATTCCATGCCTCCGTACCTCTGTTTTGGCACCGGGAGCCTCTACCCAGTCACAATGCACTCCTTCTCCTGATTTCTAGTTGCAAAGCTTCTCCTCCCTTGGTTCCGGAGGATGGCCTTTCACTGTATAGTTGTTTTTCTACAATGTAGTTGTGGAGGCTGCACATATAGGTACACACCTCATGCCGCCATCTTGGTTCTCTCCCAGATAAATTTATCTCTATTTCACATCTCTTCTTCTGGAGAATTACTTTGTTCTTTCATTTGGAGGTTGTTTGTCTCCTCATTTTGTCTGCCTGCTTGTGTTTGTGACTATGTATTAGATAGATCTGCTACACCTCTCAATCTTTAGTGCAGGACAGTGTCAAACACTGTTTCTGACTAATTATATCAGGCAGACTGAACGTTTCCAGAGACCACCACCTCAGGCAGTCATTCTCAGGTGTAGTGAGAGTTTTTTCAATAGGGTGGGCAGTTGTTTCTGCCTGGAGACTACTTATTTTTAGTCTTTTAAGGGGCTTCAGGAACTCCACATTTTGGGGCTAGTTGTTTTCCAATTGGGTGGGTCAACTCTCCCCACCTCCACCTCCCAGGCAAGGCCACCTGTATAGCAAATGTCTGTATGGGAAAGATTTCAGCTTCCTGAGGGAATGACTCAGCACAGGAAACTAGGGTGTCTGCCTTCTGAGCTCTAATCCCAGAGACCCCAATCCTGGCTTCTGTTCACACAGCTCATCTATTCTGCCCTCCTTCTGCCTGAGCATAAGGTAGGTGGCTCCACAGGGTGCTTTAAGAGGGTGCCTGAATTTCCAGCCATCACTCCCCGCTGCTTCTCACAGCCAGATGTTATGTGGGTATCCTTCACAGTTCTGGTGCTTTCTGTTGGGGGCCCAGCTTGGGGATTAGACTCCAGAGTTCTCAGTGGCAACCCCCACAGCTGAGATCTATCTCTGGAACTTCAGTTGCTGTCTGTGGGCACCCGGCCAGCCCTTTCATGCCTCCTCCCCTCCTATCAGTCTCTGCGGTCTCCACTTTTGGTCTTAGGGTATTAGGGTTCTCTCCAGCAAGTCTTCTGTTGATTATTCAGACAGGTTTTCTATATTTTAGTTGTAATTCCAGTTTGTTCCTGAGAACATGTCCATGCAGCATCCACTTACTCTGCCACCATTTTTAATCTCCAAAACCATATTTTCAATTTGAGTTTTGAAATTTTGCTATTTCATCTTTATTAGTCAGTTGGAAGATGATCTTGAAGGTTTCCTATATGCTTTCTAGATTGTTATGGTCTACCTCCAAGATGACCAATAATGACACCCACTTTCCAGTATTCATGGCATGTAGTTGCCTCCTGCATTTATCTGTGTGACTAATAAAATGCACCCGAGTTAACATGGTATTTCTGAGGTTAAGTTACACAATACATTGTGGTTTCTGCCTTGTTCATTTTTTCTTCTTTTTTTACTGTTTTTATTGATTGCAGAGTGAAAGGGAGAGGGAGAGAAAGAAACATCAATGATGAGAGAGAATCCTCAGTTGGCTGCCTCCTACATGCCTCCTACTGGGGACTGAGCCCAAAACCTGGGCATGTGCCCTTATCAGAAATTGAACTGTGACCTCCTGATTCATGGGTCAACTCTCAACCACCGCACCACACCGGCAGAGCTCTACTTTGTGTGTGTGTGTGTGTGTGTGTGTATACACACATACATACTGAGTGCCAGATTATTTTGACCACCTGATGTTTGTAGGCAAATTATCTGTACACTGCATCATATGGGATATGGAAGCCGAAGGACTGTTCAAACACCTTTGCTGTCTGTAATTACCAAGATAAAATGTCTTCAATTCGCACAGGAACACAAGGATTAAACAGTTGAGCATTGGAAAAAAGTCATGTGGTCCAATGAATCACGTTTCCAGTTGCATTATACAGATGGCAGAGAATTTGGCGGAAATAGCATGAAAGCATGCACCCCACATGCATGAGTACAACCCTTTAAGCTGGTGGGAGCAGTGTTATGGTTTGGGGCATGTTTTCCTGGCATGATTTGGGCCCTTTAATTCATGTGGAACAATGTCTGAATAGCACAACATACCTAAGTATCATTACTGATCAGGTTCACCCTATCATGTTAATGGCGGATCCCAATGGAGATGGCTTCTTCCAACAAGACAATGCGCCATGCCACGGTGCTCCTATTGTGCAGGAGTGCTTTCAAGAACATGAGGGAGACTTTACCTTGCTTAGGGGACCCCCACAATCACCAGATCTCAATCCAATTGAGCATTTGTGGGATGAAGTTAAAAGAGCCATCAGGCAACTGGTTCCACAACCATCAAATCTCACAGAACTGGACAGTGCTATTCATCAGGCATGGTGTCAGATTCCTCCCATCACCTTTCAACATCTCATGGAGTCAATACCAAGAATTGCTGCAGTATTGAAGGCAAAAAGTGGCCCAATGAAGTACTGATGGGATGGTCATAATGATCTGGCCACTCAGTGTGTGTGTGTGTGTGTGTGTGTGTGTGTGTATGTATATGTATATATAGCTAGATAGATATATATAGATGTAGATATATATAGATAAGTGGATATACATATGGATAGATATATAGATGTTTATGTTTTCTTTTAATGGATTTCAGAGAGGAAGGTAGAGGGACAGAGATAGAAACATCAGTGATGAGAATCACTGATCGGCTGCCTCCTGCATGCCTCCTACTGATGGTCAAGCCTATAACCCGGACATGTGCCTTTGACTAGAATTGAACCAGGGACCCTTCAGTCCACAGGCCAACACTCTTTTCCACTGAGCCAAACTGGCTAGGGCTGTTTGTTATTTTAAGCTACTAAATTTTCAGGTATTTTTATGCAACAATACATAACTAAAATTTTTTTCATAACTACTATATTTTAATCTTAAGCATGAGATAAACAGGTTAAGAACCTGTTCTACAAAATATTGAAAAAGTTAATGGATATATTGTGAGAAGCCCTATGAAGGGGCACAAAAGGCAAGGAACTGAGGCCTTCTTCCAACTAATAATCAAATTTGTGGATGGGGTTGTAGAAACCCTGACTTACAGTCACTTGATCAAAAGTAGCCCTAGCTGGTTTGGCTCACTGGATAAGAGCATCGGCCTGCGGGCTCAAGGGTCCCAGGTTCAATTCCAGTCAAGGGCACGTACCTTGGTTGTGGGCACATCCCTAGTGTGGGGTGTGCAGGAGGCAGCTGATAGATGCTTCTCTCTCATCGATGTTTCTGACTCTCTATCCCTTTCCCTTCCTCTCTGTAAAAAATCAATAAAATATATATTAAAAAAAAAAAGTATATGTGATTTGTAATTGCTATCTGAAGTGGATGCAGTCCTGTGAGACTGAACTCTTAATTTGTGGGTTCTGATAACTTCAGGTAGATACAGAACTGAATTGAATTGTAGGACATTCAGCTGGTGTCTGCAGAAATGAGAGAATTGCTTGGTGTAGGAACACCATACATCTTATGTCAGAGTATTCTGTCAATAAAGGAAGAAATAGTATTTTCCTTTTAGTGGACATAGTTAAGTGGTGACAAAGTGAAATATCCACAGACTAGACAGAATCCTATATAATAAAAGGCTAATAAGCAAATTGAATGGTGGAACCACCAGTCCCTATGATGCAAACTGACGACTAGGGGGCAGATGCTCAATGCAGGAGCTGCCCCTGGTGATCAGTGTGCTCCCACAGGAGGGCCACTCAGCTAGAAGCCGGGTTCGCTGGGTTCACAGCTGACGAGTGCAGTGGCAGTGACGGGAGCCTTCCTGCGTCTGTGCCAGCACTAAGGATGTCTAACTGCCAGCTTAGGAGAGCAGGCCCAAGCTGTCAGCTGGACATCCCCCAAGGGACACCCCCCCCCCCCCAGTGCACAATTCATCATGCATCGGGCCTCTAGTACTAAACAATGAGGCTCTATAATGTACTGCCATGGACCCAATCTTTAAAAGATAAGATTAAGGGATAAACACACAGTTACAGTCTATGCATAGATTATCAGAGAGAATACACAAAAAAGGGGGGAAATACTGGTAGCTTTGGGGACTGACTTGGGGTTTTTTCATTATGTACCCTTTCATATATCATGAATTTTCCATCATGCATATTTGTTACATAGGCAAATAAAATTTAATAAAAAATAGAAACATTAAAACATTTGTGATTACATAACATCTTCAACTCCTTAAAGAATAGGTCTGAACATAGCCCAAGGAACACATACAGAAAAGAGCTAATTTTAGCATTTGCATTTATATGTGTCAAGCAAAAAATGTTTCCAATATTAGGTAACTACTAGTATGGTATGTAATTAGACTCTATTGCACTAAAAATGTGATCTGTGTCAGAATTAATGCTGTGGCATTTTTGCATTAAGGATTACTTAATCCATTACTCTAGTCAAATGGAAATTTTAATTTCATATACACAGGATTAGATTATTCTCTTTAAAACCACTGGCAGAAAAGGTAAAAAGTAGCTAAATGGATTTTCCTTGCTTTTACTATACATTCAGATTTGTTGCATTTCTACTTTGAGGAGCTAACATGGTATTACAGATCTAATTTATGGAAAAACCCTTCACAATAAATTGACTTAAAAATGTTTTTAAGTTGCTATGTCTCTCTCTTGAAAGATCTGAAAAACAATTATCCAAAAATCCTTTTCCTTATTTTTTTAAAGGGATTGAACCCAGAACCTTGGCATACTGAGATGAGGCTCTAACCAGCGAGTTATTCGGCTACAGCCCAAAATACCTTTTTAAAAACTAGGCACAAATAGTGTTTTACCCAGACCACTGGTTCTCAATTATTTTTCTTATAGAAAACTAGTATACTTCCAATTGTGCAGTACCTAACCTATTATAGGTATACTAGGAGCCCAGTGCATGAATTCATGCACCTTGAAAGAACTGAGGGCCATGAAGCTGCGGTGGGCATAGGGGCAGGACTCAGCCCATCCTCTGCACCCCAGCGGCCCCCAATTCCCTGTCTTCCAGCAGCCCCAATCCCACGTGCTGACAGTGCCCGCCCCACTCACACCTGCTGCTGGTGCGGAGCAATTGGGGCCAGAGCTGGCAGTGTGTGCGAGTGAGACCAGTGCTGTCAGCGGGTGCAAGTGGTGGCTGCTGCCCCAATCACCTCTCAAGAGCAGGAGGAGGTGGAGAAGCCCCGGGGGGCAACTGGGGCCTGTGACAGCAGCAGGTGCGAGCGCCCGCCAAGAGGGTGGCGTGCAGGAGCAAGAATATTCAGTAACCACCAGAGGCTCGCCCTGATGACAGTGACAGGTGCCCTGCCTTGGTCTAGCGCTCCTGCTCCACCATCCCGCTGCAGCTGATGCCCACCATGTTCTACGTGTGTCCCCTGGTGGTCAGCGCACGTCATAGCGACCAGTTGTTCAGTTTGCACATTAGTTATATATATATAGATGTTTAACTCTTCAATCTTTGAATAACAGATGTTGTCCTAAATTAATAAATTTTAAAAATTCCCCACTGTAGAACAATTTACCACACTAAATGACAGTGTTTTAGTATTAGTTCCTTTTAGTTTTTTTCTACATTACCTAAGTACAGTTTTATTCACTTTTAATTGAAATATGTAATCAAATGTTATAAGCCATTAACTGACTTAACCATATTCTTACTGTTAAGATACTTAGCCTGTTTCAATAAACAATACATTTATTTAAAGTTACTCTAAAAGCACGGTATGGCACAACAGAAAGGTAATATATATCATTAAACCAACAATAAAAATCCAGCAATATCACAATTTACTGATTTATTAGCTGAACAAACATATCCATATAATCAATGAAACTGTATGATATATAAAATAATTTAAGAAATGTTGGGAATTAGCAGCACCATCCATTATTGAAATAGCAAGAAAAACTTCACACATATTTTATGCAAACACTAGAAGAGGGTAACTACTTGAAGACCTAATAATGCCACTGAATGTCTGGGATAACTGAGAGGGGCATTCTTTTAGGGAAACAAATCTTCTATTCTGAAGATTTAGTGAGAATATCTGATGATTATTTTTTTTTAGAAAAATGCTACTGAAATAAAAGATAGTGCATAGTATTTTAATTAGGACAGGGAGACTAAAAGTCAGCTACTTCTGCTTCTATGAAAAATTTAGTTCTAGATTATGAAATTAGAAATAAAAAATAATTTTAAAAGACAATCGTTGTCTCTAACATTAAGTAGAACACAGACCACTATGAAAATACGTCACTTTCCAGTTTGCTTAATAATTTACTTTAAAAAGTTGTATAGTTTCATCACGAGTGACTTAATAAGCACTTTTAAAAGTTTAAAACCTTTAGCCCTGTTGTTATATTTACCGTGCATCAGAGTAAGAGACTGAGTTTGTGTGAAGGATACAAATTTACACACATTTTACAGCAACATATACTCTAACATCTATAAAATTCACATTTATAATACAAGCAAGTACAAGGCCAGGATTAAACTGTTGAATTCCAAAAAGTCAAACCATTTTTATTTTGTCCTGTTTTAAAAAGTTCAACTTCGGCACCATCTTCAAAAGCCTTATATCCTAAATTTGGAAAAAAAGCCATTTTTCAGATACAGTTCAGCAAACACAAACAGTTTTTCGGTGCTGGTGAAGTAAAGGATTTCCCATTTTCTTCTGGCCCCTAAGCCTGCGTCTCATGGTAAGTTTAACAGAGTTCTTTCGCTGTGAGGTTGTGGTGAGGCTTGCAGGCTGAGCACTATCACTTCGACTTAAACCATTTCGTTTATGCTTCTTCATAAGAGGGCCAGAATTGGATTCTTCTAATGTCCTTTTAAAGTTTGCTGGAGGGGTTCTTTCAACTTCTTGGGCTTTCATTTGACCTGAAGTTGACATCTTTAAATTTTTTTGGTCCATGATGGTGTTTGTTGAACTGGTAGGCACCAGGCCAATTGACAGGCTATTATTCAAAGAATCATGTATCCTTAATGTCAGGGCTTTAGTGCAATTTTCTTCAAGTGGCTCTGGATCTTTTGAGGATAAGACTGCAGCCTGGACATTCCCTCGAGCTACCTCAGCTGGAACTTCTAAGTAGTTCACTGAGAAGGCATTACTACGAACAAGGGCAGGAATATGGTCCTTAGAGTTCAGCCTTGACCAAGGGTCCTCCTCCATTGACTGAAAAACAAGAAAGTAAACCAAGTAAGAAATCTCGTATCCTAGAACTCAGCCTGACCTTTGGGAAGATGAAGGGTTTCATTAGAATAAATGACAAATTTGGCTTTTTCCTTCTTTCTGTAGTCTAATTTCTGACTATTTAGTAGAGTAGAAAATGTAAAGTGCAACATTAAAGTAACTATGCCATAAGGAAACTCACATTGTTGTTTTGCACCCTACTGAGCATGGCTGGGGCCACTCTCCAAAAAATAAGTGAAGATAATGTAGAAACTCTCATTTATTGGTTTTTAGAAGCTTCACAGGTGATTCAGCTATGTACCACTCCTTTAGCTGTATAGCTCTATATAAACATGCTAAGAATATCCTCCCATCTCCAGATAAGAGCATTCTTCCTATCAAACCAAATCTTCCACTATAATCTAATAAAAGTAACATGCAAATTGACCCTCACTCCATTACACCCACCAGCCACTCAGGAGCAAATATGCAAATTAACTCAACTAAGATGGGGGGGCCATGGAGCTGGAGTTGCCCTGGGCAATGGAGGAAGCCAGGGTGCTGCTGGCCCTGAGCTCTACTCAAGGCTACAAAGTTTCAATTATAGAAGATAAGCAAACCCCAGATACCTGTGGGCTGGGATCTTGGGTTGCCGCTTCGAGCTGGGGACCAAGGCAATAAAGTTTCAATTATAGAAGTTAATTAAATCCCAGATACCTGCTCCAGCCAGGCACCCCAGTAGGGACCCAAACCTTGAAGGGGTTGTGGGCAGCCTGAAACGACCCTCTGCCCCTCACACAGGCTGGTCAGGCACCCTAGTAGGAACCCAAACCCTGAAGTGGCTGTGGGCAGCCTAAAACAGCCATCAGCCCCTCACCCAGGCTGGCCAGGCACACCAGCAGGTGGACATCATCTGAGGGGTTCCAGACTGTGAGAGGGCACAGGCTGGGCTGAGGGACACCCCACTCCGAGTGCACGAATTTTTGTGCACTGGGCCTCTAGTAACATATAAAATCATTGTCTTGCCCTAGGCTGTTTGGCTTAGTGGATAAGAGTACTGGGCTGTGGACTGAAGGGTCCCAGTTTCGATTCCAGTCAAGGGCACACACTTATAGAAATAAAACATATTGCTCTAGTTTGTATAACAATGTCAGATGTTAGATGGTATTCCTGTATGAAAGACAGCAAAAACAATGGGACAGCCCTAACCGGTTTGGCTCAGTGGATATAGCATAGGTCTATGGACTCAGTGGTCCCAGGTTCAATTCTGGTCATGGGCATGTACCTTGGTTGCAGGCACATCCCTAGTGGGAGGTGTGCAGGAGGCAGCTGATTGATGTTTCTCTCTCATTGATGTTTCTAAATCTCTATCTCTCTCCCTTCTTCTCTGTAAAAAGTCAATAAAATATATTTTTAAAAAACAGGTAAAAAAAACAAACAAAACAATGAGACAAATTCAGAGTTAACACAATTTATAGGAATTTCTGTTATGCTGTATCTTTTTAAATTCAGATTATTCCTTCACTTTTTGTTGGCATTCTGTGGTAATACATTGCATCTGTTAGCACAGGCAATTGTGTCCACTACTTAGACTCAACCCAGATTAATATTTTTAAAATATTATTAATATTCTTCAGGGACCATATCTAGCCACCTATTAGGTGCTGTACACACATTTGGCATTCAGAATAATAAGTACATATTGGTGCACAGATGGCTCACTGACAGTAAGTTACATGACAAAGATTCATCAGGTTCTTGAGACTAGTTCAAATTCAAAGTCTTATTATATAAAAAAATCTGAAAACTGTTTTCAAGCAACACTAACCAAAGAAACTCTATTGAAACAACTTAAATACTATAGCACTATATACCTTGACTGGTGGTGTAGAACTTGGGGAAGGAGTCCGCAGGCTGGTTTCTTGACTATTATAGGAAGGGCTATCTGTTAGGTTCAGATAGAGCTCATCATCATTGGTGAAATTTCCCTGACTACCCAATCCTGGAGAGATGCAGATTACTATGGCACTGGTATTATCTGCTCGAAGCATGCGCTGCCTCCAGCGGCCTAGTGCTCGATTCACAAGCATTTTGGCACAAGATTGTCCATGCTCACTACCCTATATTTAAAAGAAGGAGACAGAAGTCAACCACTCAAATGTAGTTACCACTATACATGTATCAAATTAAAAATTTGATGTTCAATATGACCTAAATAAAATTTTCAAAATTTTAAACATTATCCATAGATCCTAAAACTATGTCAAATTCATACTATCCTAAATTTTCAAAAAATAATAATAAATAAAGATTATTCTGTGGTTAATTTTCACATGTATTTTTATCTTTTTAGTAGCAAGAAATGTGTCTTTACTGCAACATTAGTTACAGTTATTAAAGAAAAGTTACATATAGTTATTAAGATGAAGTTATATGGAAGTTATCTAAAAAGAGAAGTAAACATCAAGTTATTATAGACAAACAATTCACAAATGAAATAATCAAGTATGGCAAAAAAAACCAACAAAAACTTATTGTAAAGGCCAATTTCTTCCTAAAATAAGAGCTTCTGAAAAATCAAAGACAATGACCCCAAACAAAAATTGTCAAAGAATAAGAACAAAATTCAGGAAACAAGATGGCAGCATAGGGTAGACACCATATATGCAGCTGTGAACAACTATTTCAGAAAAACCACGAAAAGAACACACGGACACCACTCGCACCCACAGGACGGCTGGCTGAGTGAAAATCCTACAACTAGAAAAGAGTCTGAGACTCAGAGGAGTGGCGGAAGCAAAGTACAGAGGTATGGAGACGCGCGCACGGGCTCGGGGAAGGGCTGGTACCGGAGGTCGCGGTTCTTTTCCAAAACGGAGAGAGCCACAAGCTCCCAGCAGCTCTGAACTCCAGTTCCAGGCGAGTTTCTGAGGTCCCACAGACACCCAGAGAAGGGGGACTGACTGGCACCTGGAGGAAATCCAGAGCGGGTTTCTCTCAGCGTTGCTTACAGCAATTACGCGGGACTCAGAGACCTGGTGTCTCTCAGTTCAGGGCTGAGAAGCGACATAGCTATTTGCTCCGCCCCGCCCGGCGAACTCCCCGAGGCCCCGCCCCTCCCAAGTGCGTCAGAGGCTTCTGCAGCAACACCTCCTTAAAGATACAGGAGCCAGCCTCACCCAGTGGCCAGAGAGGGACTAACCTAAACAAAACAGATCCACAAGGAACACACTCGGGGCAGATGCAGTGAGCATAAAAGCTCCACT
>PVJC01015215.1:0-35359 GCA_004026665.1 Murina feae
ATTTTTGGATTATCAACACTATTCTGTTGATCTGTTTGTCTACCCTTATGCTGGTAGCATTTTTTATTGATTACTGTTTGTTTGTATTAAGGTTTGAAATCATGAAGTGTGAAATCTCCAACTTTGTTCTTTTTCAAGAGATTATTTTAGCTATTCTAGGCCCCTTACATTTCCATATGAATTTTAGGATCAGCTTGCTAATATCTGCCCCCCTCCAGTAAAAGCCAGCTGGGATTGCATTGAATATTAGATCAATTTGGGGAGTATTGCCATCTTACCAATATTGGGTCTTGAAATCCATGAACTTGTCTCTGTAGTATTTATTTTGTTACATTTTTTCAAAGAAGTTTTTTGATTTTCTGTGTACATGTATTGCACTTACTTTGTTAAATTTATTCCTAGATATTTTATTCTTTGGAAACTATTGTAAATAGAGTTGTTTCCTTAATTTATTCTTGGAATTGTTCATTGCTGGTGTATAAAAATACAATTGATTTTTGTATATAGTTCTTGTATTTTGCAGGTTTTTTTATTTGTTCTGAGAATTTTTTGTGGATTCCTTAGGCCTTTCTGTATACAAGCTCATGTCATCTGCAATAGAAGTAGTTTTACTTCCTCCTTTCCAATCCAAATTGAATCTAGATAGATGCCTTCTATTTCTTTTTCTTGTCTATTATTCTGATAAGACTCTCCAAGAAAATGTTGAATAAAAGTATCCTTGCTTGCTCCTGATATTAGTGGGAAAGTTGTTACCATCTAATCTAATCTAATAAAAGAGTAATATTGAAATTGACCTTTACTATGGGCCGCCAAAGCCATGCCCACCAGCCAATCAGAGCGGCTGTATGCAAATTAACCCAGCCAAGATGGAGGCTGGCAGTCACTGAACTAGAGTAAACAGGCAACTTCCGTTGCAGCAAGAGTAAACTATCTGCCAGCTGGCTGGGCCTCTCTGTGCTCCAGGCAACATGCTTGCAACATTGTTTCAATTATAGAAGCCATGGAGCTGAAGTAAACAGCAGGCTTCCGTTGCACCAGCAATGGAGGAAACTGCCTGCCTAGAATCTACTAAGGCAGCATTCTTTCACTTATAGAAGCCATGGAGCTGAAGCCAACAGGAAGCTTCATTTCCTGCCTAGGCCTTGGCTTAAAGGAATAGTATCAATTATAGAAGATACATAAACCCCAGAAACCTACTTCCAGCCAGGCTTGCTGGGACATTGGGTCAGTGGGAGCTGTGAGCAGCCTGAAAGCCTGAAAACAGCCCTCAGGCCCACACCCAAGCTGGCCACACCCCAATGGGGTGAGGGACTCCATTGGGGGGCTTGGCCAGCCTGAAAACAGCCATCAGCCCCTCACCCAGGCTGGCCAGGTACCCCAGTAGGAATCCAAAACCTGAAGAGGCTGTGGGCAGCCTGGGACGCCCTTCAGCTCCTCACCCAGGCTGCTCAGGCACCCCAGTAGGGACCCAAAACCTGAAAGGACTCTGGGCAGCCTGAAAATGGCCTCCAGCCCGTCACCCAGGGTAGCCACAGCCCAATGGGGTGAGGGTCCACACTGAGGGGCTTGGCCAGCCTGCAAACAGCCATCAGCCCCTCACCCAGGCTGACCAGGCATGCCAACAGGTGAACATCCCAAGAGGGGTCCCAGACTGTGAGAGAGCACAGGTCGGGCTGAGGGACCTCCCGAGTGCACAGATTTTTGTGCACCGGGCCCCTAGTTAAGTATAATATTGCTAATAAATATGCTTATTGATGTCCTTCAGCAAGTTGAGGAAATTGTCTTTATTCCTAGCTTGTTAAATACTTGTCACCATAAATGGGTGTTAGATTTTGTTAAATGCTTTTTCTGTGTCTGTTGAGATGAACATGTGGTTTTTGTCCCTTATTCTATTAACATTTTCATACTAGTAGCCCAGTGCACAAAATACGTGCACATTAAAAAGGGATTAATTAGAGGAAATATTTTAATATTGCTGTTTGTCCTTTCTCTATAATAGAAGTGTCAGAGATGAAAGAAAATTAGTAAAATGTATATGAAAATCTTCCTCCTGTCAGAGTCTGAGGTGCACCACGGAACCCAGAGTCAAGTCCTCACCCACCCACGTGTGCCTCAAAAGTCATGCGAGACCCAGACCTGGCCAGGCCCCCCTCATTGAGCTGGATCCAGACTGGCCGGTCCCACCCTGTCAAGCCCTGCCAGGTGGGGGGTACAGCCTCAGGTCCCCTGGGCGCCAGGGTTGGTGGGCACGGCCCAAGGTCCTCCATCAATCCCTGCTGGGTGGGGGGAGTGGCCTGTGATCCCTCAGCTTGGTGCTGTGGCGGGGTGCAGCCTGAGGTCCCCAGTCAAGCCCTGACAGGCGCGGGGGTGGGGTGCAGCCTGAGGTCCCCTGGCCTGTCGCTGGGGTGGGAGGCATGGCCTGAGGTCTCCTGGCCCAGCACCAGGGCAGGAGGCATACCTTGAGGTCCCCCATCAAGTCCTGCTGGGTGAGGGGCACAGCCTCAGGTCCTCTGGCCTGATGCTGGGGTGGGGGGCATGGCCTCAGGTCCCCTGGCTCAGTGCCTGGGTCGGGGCACAGCCTAAGGTCCCCAGCCTGGCACCAGGGCTGGGGGAGCAGCCTGAGGTCCTCCGGCCCAGCCCGGGGGCAGGGGGTACACCCTTGCCAGGGTGGGGGGCATGGCCTCAGGTCCCCTGTCAAGTATCATGCAAGAGATGGGGGGAGCACAGCCTCAGGTCCCTGCTGATTGCTCTTTAAGGCTCATTATGGGAATTTAGCCTCACCTGTGAGTGCAACCATCTTTGTGACAGTGATGGTCAATTTGCATATTCCCTCTTTATTATATGAGATGTTGAACCAACCCTGTTTTCAAGGGATAATTACCACTTTATCATGGTGTATAATCCTTCTTAAATTTTCTGGATTCAATTTGCTAGTATTTTATTGAAGATTTTTGCGTGTGTGTGTGTGTGTGATGTGTATTGGGCACTGGTCTGTAGTTTTCTTAATTTATTAATCTTTTTTTTGTTCTAGTATCAGGATAATACTAGCCTATAGAATGAGTTGAGACTTGTTTCCTCCTTTTCTGTTTGTTTTGTTTTGTTTTGTTTTATCCCTTGTGGGGAGCGGGATGAGTTTGTGAAAAATCATTTAATTTTTCTTTAAATGTGTGGTAGAATTTACCAGCAAAGCCATCAGCTCCTGGCTTTACTTAGTGGGAAGTTTTTTTCATTATTAATTCAGTCTCTTAGCTCTTCATAAGTCTATCCAGATTTACTATTTCTTTTTGAGTCAGTGTCAGTACTTTGTTCATTTCAAGGTTATCTAGTTTATTTGTATTCATTTGTTTATAGTTTTATAATTATTTTTATTTCTGTAAGATTGATAGTAATGTCTCTTTCTCAGTCTTTTAATTAGTAATTTGAATCTTCTCACTTTTATTTTTGGTAAGTCTAGATAAAGGATTGTCAATTTTGTTGATCTTTCAATGAACCAAAATTTAATGGCTTAATTTCCTATATGCCCTTTCTTCTGCTTGCTTTTTGTTTTATTTATTTATTTATTTTTCCTAGGATGGTTAGGTTATTGATTTGAAATCATTCTTTTTTTTTTTTTTTTTAACAAATTGACTTTAGAGAGAGAGACAGACAGACAAACAGACATCCACCCACATGAGAGACACGGATCAGCTGCCTACCACAAGTGCCCCAATTGGATATCGAACCTGCAACCTGGGTGTGTGCCCTGACTGAGAATCAAACCCACCACCTTTTGATGTATGGGACGATGCTCTAACCAATTGAGCCACACTGGCCAAGGCAAAATCATTCTTCTTTATTATAGGCATTTATAGCTATACATTTCTAAGTACTGTGTTCATTGCACCTCATAAGTTCTAGTATGTTGTTTATTTTTAATTTTTGTTCATATCAAAGTATTTTCTAATTTCCCTTGTGATTTCGTCTTTAATCCACTGCTTTTAGGAGTGTGTTGTTTAGTATCCACATATTTGTGAGTTTGTCAGATTTCTTTGTTATTGGTATCTAATTGTATTCCATTGTAGTCAAAGAATATATAGTGTATGATTTCACTTTTTTATGGTCTAACACATGGTGTGTCCTGAAGAATGTTCCATGGGCATTTGAGAAGGATGCGTATTCTGTTATTGGATATAGATGTTTTATAGATGTAGTTGTTAGTATTGCTCAGGTCTATTTCCTTGCTGATTTTGTGTCTAATTGAAAAGGCAGTCTTGAATTCTTCAACTATTATTGTTGTATTATATTTTTGCCTTCAATTCTGTCATTTTGCTCCATGTATTTTGGGGCTGTGTTTTTAAGTACATGTATATGCCTATAATAATAATTATTATTTTTATAGATTGACCTTTCATCATTATATAATGTCCTTTGTCTCTACTAACAATTTTGAAGTCTATTTTGTCTGATATTAGTATAGCCTTTCCAACTAACTCCTTCTGGTCACTGTTTGCATGGAATCTCTCCTTTTAAAAAAATAGTTTTCATTGAAATATCATTGACATAGAAAAATTATATGTATTTAAGGTGTACAACTTGATGTCTTGATATACATATGTACTTTAAAATGATTTCCGCAATCAAGCTAATTAACAAATCCATCACCTCTACATAGTTATCACTCTGTGTATGTGTGTGTTGTGTGTGTGTGAATAAATTTAAGATCTATCCTATTAGTGAATTTCATTATACAATATTGTATTATTAGCTATCATTGCCATACCGTATAATAGATATCCAGAATTTATCTTCCATAATTCAAACTGTGTGGATTTTTCTTCGGCTCTTTTACTTTTAACCTAATGTATCTAATCTAATAAAAGAGTAATATGCAAATTGACCCTCACTCTGTTACACCTAAGCCATGCCCACCAGCCAAGCCACACCCACCAGCCAATCAGAGCAGCTGTATGCAAATTAACCCAGCCAAGATGGCAGCCACAGAGCTAGAGCAAACAGGAAGCTTCTGTTGCACTAGTGATGGAGGAAACTGCCTGTCTAGGCCGCTCAAGGCAACAAAGTTTCAATTATAGAAGATAAATAAACCCCAGAAACCTGATTCCAGCCAGCCTCGCTGGGACATTGGGTCAATGGGAGCTGTGGGCAGCCTGAAAATGGCCCTCAGCTCCTCACCCAGGCTGGCCACACCCCCATGGGGTGAGGGGTCCCCACTGGGGTGCTTGGCCAGCCTGCAAATAGCCATCAGCCCCTCACCCAGGCTGGCCAGGCACACCAGCATGTGGATATCCCCTGAGGGGTCCCAGACTGCGAGAGGGACCCACCGAGTGCACATATTTTTGTGCACTGGGCCCCTAGTTTTGTAATAAAAATGAATCTCTTATAGACAGCATATAGTTGAATCATGTTTTTAATGCATTTTTCCATGACTGCCTATTAATTCATTTATATTTAATATAATTGCTGATAAGGTAGGATTTACATCTGTCATGTTGCTATTTGTTTTCTATAAGTTTTATCTTTTTTCTTTCTGTATTGCTATTTTACCATATTCTTTTGTGTTAAATAGATATTTCCTAATGTACAATTTTTAATACCCCTACTTTCTTTTATAGTATTTTTTTTCTCAGTGGCTCTCCAAGGGATTACAATTAAAAACCTTAATTTACATAACAGTGTAGTTTGGATTAACATTAACTTAATTTTAGTAATATACAAAACTTTCCTCCTATACCTCTTTTTTCCTCCCCTTCCTTTGTACATTCTGTCATACAAATTATATCTTTATAATTATATGGGAATAATACAAATTTATAATAATTATTGCTTTATGCATTTGTTCTTTAAATCCTATAGAAGAAAAAAAATTACAAACAAAAACGTATTTATTCTGTCTTTTACATTTATCTGTGTAGTTGCCTTTACATGTTCTCTTTATTTCTTCATGTGAATTTGTTATTATCTAGTGTCCTTTCATTACTTTCATTGCTAATAATTACCACTTTGTTGAGAACTAGACATTTTAAATATTATAATGTGGCACCTCTGGAAGTCATATCCTCCCCTCTGCCCATGGTTTACTGTCGCTCTTTGCTGTTGTTGTTTTGTTATTTAGAGACCTATCTGAATCCATTCTATTTATTTTGAATTCTTTGTCCTGTGCAGCCATGACATTTCTGTTTCATTAGCTTAGTGGTCATATAATAATTGGACAGAGATTTTCTTAAATTCTTAGAAGTAGTATGTCTTCCCAGTCTTTTCTGAGAGGCTTTATGTGCATGTTGGAGCTTGCTTTCAATGCTCAGTGAGACAGTTAAGAATTCTTTGTTACCTTTCATTTCCTGTTTGCACAAGGTCAACTAGAGGGGAGAGCTTAGGACCTTCTCAGATCTTTCCTGAGTATGTGCACAACTTAGGGCATGCATCTAGCTCTATGCATATGCATGATTTTCTAGATTCCTAAAAATATGGCATTCCTTAGGTTTTCCTTTAAAACTTTTTTGTTAGCTTATTATTACTTCCAACTGTTACCACCACCTCAGGTGATCATGATATTAAACAATTGCCCCTGATACTTTTCAACACTGGGCCCAGGAAAAATTTCACACTGAGTCCTAAGTTAGGTCAAATAATGACAACATGCAAATGGAACTTCCTCCCAAACAGGTAAGAATTTTCTGAAAATGGGGTTGGATTATTCAAACCTCCAATCTATTCCCTCTAGTGGGCTGCCAGACTGGCTTTAGCTCTGATTGTGTGTTAATTGGTTTTCAAGGCTATAGTTGATCTGGGAGACAAATGTGTCTTCTTGTTGTGTATTTTCTATATTATCAAGTCCTATATGGTGATTTAAAAAATTATATTTAAAACTAGTAAGTGCAAAGAAAAGACAATAAATGCATTGTATTTCTATTATCCTTTGTAAATTATTCTTGACTGTGATTGAAATCATGAAATCTTTTTTGTATCTCAATAAGTGGGGAGATAGGCATGAAGTTGCATCCCCATTTTAGAGGTTAGTAAGCGGGCTCAAAAAAGATAGTGTTTTGCTGTTTTTCCTAGTGTTGCCAAATTACTGCAGTTACATGTTGACCTCCCCCCGCCCCAATTCTCCTTTTCTTCGACCCAGTTGGCTTCAATAGATTCTGATTTTGATATGTGAAGACACGAAGATGTAACATTATTTGGTTCTTTTTAGTACAGTTGTGTCTTGAATCTTAATAAATTCCATTAAAATACTAAAATATTCCATTGTCAATGATCTCAAATTTAAAGCTATTTGATGTTTTACTTTGAAATCATTCGCATCTTCTAAATTACCATTGTGCCCATTTTACATTTGGATGGCTAAGAATAATGTGCGCTATACAGTGACTTTAGGGAAAGAACAAGAGAATTACCTGTTTTATATTTTTGACATGTCAGTAATTATCCCAATTAATGCTATAGTTTTTGATATAGTATTATTTATCTTGAACTGATTCCATATCTTGAACTCAGATTTCTCCCTTAAAAAAAATTTGGCCTTGTAAATCCTGTTTGTATCCAAAAGTGCAAGTTAATAGCAACAGATATAGTTAGGATGATAGTTTCATGTTTCCATATGAGGCTATTTTCTCATCCAATTATCTGCTTTATATCATTGACATATATAGAAAGAGAAACAAAGTTATTGAACATCTGGTTGATATTTTAAAATGCCATCAACTCCTCATTACCAGGGATATTGAATCAGAGCATTTCCTTCCATTCCTTTGTCAACTCAATGTTCCTTGGAGAGTGGGGGAAGAAAGCATCATAAGTGGAATTAATCAGGGAAGACTTCTTGCAGTAATTGATAACTTGAGCTGAGCTTTGATGGAAATAAAACATCTTATTTAATGCAATAAGGTCATCTGAAGTAGGGCAAGACCAAGAGGGAACAAGAAAGGAATTGCAACTTTCCCAAGGTGATGGTGCTGTGGAGGAGCTGGAAGCAGTGAAGGTGGTACAGTCACGTTGGAAAGGTCTCTAAAACCGGGGCTTTTTCTCCTTTGATTGTCTTTTATTATGATATCTCAGGACAGCAAGAGACAGAACTGATCAAGGGTTTCCTGGTTTTATTAGCAGCACTTCACATTCATTATCTGAAGTGGGCTTCTCTGCCTGAAATCGCTTACTTTGCAACAGTTCTGGAATACAGAAGGTTTTGTTCTCAACTTGGAGCAAAGCCTCTGCAAACCACTGGATGACTGTCCCTAAGTGAAGAGTGTTTTGACCTTCCTTTGTGGATTGCTGTAGGGTGGGAATTACAGATTCTGGTAGCTTCCGTGCTCTCTTATTGCCCTATCTGAGACATAGGGAAAGATTGACTGCATGTCGTTAGAGATCAGGACACGCATTCTAAAATGGTCCGGACAAGTACGCACAGTTTCTGAACCACAGAGACTTTAAGAGTTTGCGGACACTGCATGTGTCTTTACCCTTTGAAAATACACAGACTGTTTTTTTAAAATAGGATGCTCAGTTCTTGGTGTCCTGTTTATAAATAATAGGCAAGAATTATGAGCTACGAATTTCTTCTGCTTCTCATGAAATGAAAAACATTGAATAGTGTTGTTAGAAGATTGTAGATACTATGAAAATCATTCTTTAGGGAGCCATCCAAAAGTAGAGGGTTATGGAGGGACTTAAATGCCTAACAGAGGAGTATGGGTTTGATATAGTAAAGACTCACCAGAGGGAGGGGCCCAAGATGGAGATGTAGAAAGACCCTGAACTCAACTTCTTCCACAGATATACTGAATGTACACTTATGTATAGAGCATTTCTTCCTGAAGAACAGCTAAGGGGTGATTGAATAGCTTCTTCACCAAAAAGAGAGAGAGAGAGAGACGTAGAGAAAGGTAGGAGACACAGATAAATAGTCCTTATGGGAGCTCTGCCCAAATGGAGTGACCTACAGTATGGATATTACTGAGAGACCACTCCAGCACAATTGCCTGTTCTGGGGCACAGCAATTTAAATTGCACCTAGACTATACATGAAAAAAATCTATTTACTATTCCAAGGCACCTTTCGAATAGGTGAAAAGCTGTGGGTACCCTGGCATCTGTGGGAATTCTCCAGAATCATAGTGCCATGGAAGGTTAGAAAATATAATAACCAAAAAAGTTGGCATATAACTGAAATGAAAAATACTCTAGATGGAATCAACAGCAGATCAGAATATACAGAGTAGGTCAGCAACCTGGAGGTCAGAACATGGAAATCACACAATCAAAACAACAAAAAGAAAAAAAAAGTTTTTAAAAGTGAGGATAGTTTAAGGGACCTATGCAACAGCATCAACAAATTAACATTTGTATTATATAGATAAAAAAGAATGAGAAGGAGAAGAAAGAGAGAGAACGGGGCAGAAAGCTTATTTGAAGAAATAATATCTGAAAACTTTCCTAACCTGGGGAAGGAAACAGACATCGTGTCCAGGAAGTACAAAGAATTCTAAACAAGATGAACCTAAAGAGATCCACACAAACCATATTGTAATTAAAATGGCAAATGGTAAAGATAAAGAGACAATCCTAAAGGCAACAAGAGGAAAACAACTAGTCACATATAAATGAACCTCCTCCCCCCTCCCCCCAATCAAGCTATCAGCTAGTTTCTCAGCAACTATTCAGGCCAGAAGGGAGTGAGAGTATATAGTTAAAATGCTACAACCTGGAATACTCTACTCAACAAGGGTATCATTCAGAATTGTAGGAGACATAAAAAGTGTTGTAGATAGACAAAAAGGTCATCATCACTAAACCAGCTTTACAAGAAATTTTAAACAGTCTTCTCTAAGCAGGAAAAAACAGTGCTAAAACCAGAAATAATATATATTTCATGGATAAAGGCAAATATATAGTAAAAACCATGGATCAAACACTTCAAAAGCTAGTATAAAGGTCAAATGACAAAAGTAACAAAATCAAATACCCTATATAATAAAAAGGTAATATTCAAATTGACATGAATGGTGGAATGACCGGGAATGACTGGTTGCTATGATGCGCACTGACCACCAGGGGGCAGATGCTCAATGCAGGAGCTGCCCCTTGATGGTCAGTGCACTTCCACAGGGGTAGCACAGCTCAGCCAGAAGCCGCCTCATGGCTGGCCAGTGCAGCGGCAATGGCAGAAGCCTCTCCCACCTCCACAGCAGCACTAAGAATATCTGACTAACAGCTTAGGCCCATCTCCCGAGGGCTCCCAGGCTGCCAGAGGGATGTCTGACTGCCAGCTTAGGCCTGATCCCCCAGGAAGCAGGTCTAAGCCAACAGGTGAACATCCCCTGAGGACTCCTGGGCTGCCAGGGGGATGTCTGACTGCCAGCTTAGGCCCAATCCCCTGGGAAGCAGGCATAAGCCATCAGTCTGACATCCCCTAGTGGTCCTGGACTGCAAGAGGGTGTAGGCTGAGCTGAGAGGACCCCTCCCCACCAGTGCAAAAATGTTTGTGCACCGGGCCTCTAGTAACTGCAATAAATAGAGGATACACAAAACAGAGATCTAAACTATGATGTCAAAAACATAAAGTGGTAGTAAAAATGTAGTGCTGTTAGCCCTGGTCAGTGTGGCTCAGTTAGTTGAGCATTATCCCATGCACCAAAGGGTCACCTATTTGATTCCCGGTTAGGGCACATTCCCAGATTGTGGGTTCAAACCTCAGTTAGGGTGCATATAAAAGGCAACTGATTATTTCTCTCTCCCCCTCTCCTTTCCTCTTTTTCTCTAAAAATCAATATATATTTTTTAAATGTAGTGCTGTTAAAATACATTTGAACTTAAATACACATCAGCTTAGATATAAATTGATACATATAAACCTTATGCTAACCACAAACCAAAGCCTACAAAAATACATCACAAAACAAGGTGAAAGGAGCCAAACAACAACAAAAACACTAAAGAAAACGAGGAAGCCACAGGGAAGAGATCAAGAGAATAAAGGAACAAAGAGGAATTACAAAAACATCCCCCAAATAGCAAAATTATAATCAGTACATACATATTGATAATTACTTTAAATGTAAAGGGACTAACTGTAGCAGTCAAAAGATGTATAGGGGAGCTGAATGGATTAACACACACACACACACACACACAACAAACACAAGGCCTATTTGTATTCTGCCTACAGGATACTCACTTCAGATCAAAAGATGCACACGACTGAAAGTGAAGGATAGAAAAAGATATTCCATGCAAATCAAAATGAAAATAAAATTAGAGAAGTGATACTCATATTAAACAAAATAGACTTTGAAACCAATTATTGACTATAAAGGAGTCAATCCAAGCAGAACATAATATTTATAAATATTTACACACCCAGCATAGGAGCAACTAAATATATAAAGCAAATGTTAACGAACATAAAGGGAGAAATGGAAAGAAATACAATAATAGAAGGAGTTTTAAAAAATACCCCTCTTACATCAATGGATAGGTTATCGAGACAGAAAATCAATAAGGAAACAATAGCATTAGAACTTAATAGATTTACAAACATTTCATTCAAAAACTACATAATGCACATTCTTTTCAGGTGCACATAGAATATCCTCTAGGACAGATCACGTTAGGCCACAGATTAAGACTTAATAAATTTAAGAAGATTGAAATCATATCAAATATCTTTTCTGACCATACAATGTGAAACTAGAAATCAATTACAAGTGGAAAACTTGCAAACACATGGAAACAAAATAACATACCACTAAACAATGGATGGATCAAAGAAGAAATTTAAAAAGAAATTAAAAAATCTTAGCAAGAGAAGTAATATTCCTAAAATAGTGTTTTAAGAAAGGATACTACCACCTTTGCTCATGTATACTATGAGTAAAGATAACCTAGCTTTATAAAACAGTTAAGTAAGGAAAATTGCACCCATCAGGAAAGGATCTATATCTTTATACTAATGGGTCATTATTTCTCTATTTAGCAAACTCTCCCAGAATCCTTGGAATATTTATGCCCTACCAGAATACAATATGTATACTTTTCAGGACCTCATATTATGTAATTCACTTAAGAGGTGTGATACATTTTATGTAGATTGACAGGTTGTTGCAGTGCTCAAATTCATTGTGGTAGTATCTTGGTTTTTGTTTTGGATAATGTAAAAAACATGTTTTCCTCTTTAAGATAGTTAAGCTGTTTAGCAGGATGGGAGGGGGAATCCTGGTACCTTTTATAAGCTGCTTATACTCATAACAGATTAACTTCCCAGCACATAAAGGGAATACTGAAAAACCCTTGCATGATTAAATATGCCCCTAGAGGATTATGTTTTTCCACATATTTTTCAAGCTAGGGCTATTAATAATGTTTCAGTATTAAACTTTCTGTACATCCTGATTATGGGGAAGGCCTTTGCTCATTCTGTCCTTGCTATTAATTTTTCCACTATCCAGATTTGTAGCACCACAAAATTACCTGTGGAAACATAGGCTTAAAAACTGAAAGCTTAATCAAGTCTAACACATTCTCATCTCTGGAATTATTTCAATTTTTTTTTCAAATATTGGTCCATTTTTTTCAAAGTTATTTCTTCTTTTGCCTTACTGGAAGCCTGGCACCAAGTAGCTATTTCATGAGCTTAGTGATTCACTTAGAATTAATGACCACTAAACACAGCATTTATTATTTCAAACAAGATCATTTAATTTCCATGCACATTTTTCCTGAGATAACAATCTGGTTTGTAAGAAATCTTATTACTGAAAGATTCAGTTATTAAGTGCCTTTTTATCCAAGCAGTAGGTTGTTAAATTAGTTTACTGTGGTTAATCAGCCAGAGACTATTTTGTATATACCCTGAGACATGAAGGCCACCCCCTATTCCTCCATCCCTTCAGGATCCAAGTCTATCTGTTCCCTCCTTCCCTCAAGTCTTTTCTTACTAACCTGGGTTCCTTGTTGGTATTTACTAGCCTCTCAATTTCTTTGACCTCTTTTTCACCCTTATTCTTTGAGCCCCCAAGTTTAGATGGGTCTTTAACTCCCTTTCTTTGAAAGCTTATATTTTCTTTCCTAGGCAGGGGCCTCAGAACTCTTTATGTGATGCTGATCAGCTTCCTTTCTCACATTCCCCACTCAGCTGTCCCAGGTCATTACCACTCTCCTCAAGCTCTATGGCCCACTCTACCCTCTCTGTGGTAGCAGATGACTTTGTTTGGTTGCCTGCTGTTCAGATCCTAGAGCTCCTAAGTTATCACTACAGCTGCTGTGCTTCCTATGGCTGAGAGAGGACTGCCCCTCCTTTCTAGCTCCAATTTCATCAGTATTTTAGAGTTCTTCCTTCTCTCCTGAGACTTTTCTCCACCACTTCAGGGGTTGGGGGTGAGGTGAGGGAATACTAAATAAGATTTTAATCTTATTTAAATAAGTAATACATGCACTTGGTTTTAAAAACTCAAGTTCTATAAAAGAATATACAGAGGCAACTACTTGATGCTAGTTGTGTGTGTATATTCTTCCAGAGATGATATATGCATAAACAAGCATATGCAAATGTAAATTTCCCTCTCTTCCTCTCTTCTCTTCTCTCCTCCTCCACTTTTATTTTAAAAACATTAATACTAGATCCATGGTGTAGGCATTTTTAATATATTCTATATCTTGGAAATCAGTGTATATCAATACTATGGAACTGTCTGATTCTTTCTTGGGGAAAAGGGGACAATGATTTTTTTTTTCAATTACAGCTTACATTCAATATATAGAACTGCCTTATTCTTTGGTTGGATCCAGAATATGTCCTTGATTGTAAATACACTATGATTTAGTTAAGCAGTCCCCTATAGCAGGGTAGTTTTTTGTTGCTTCAAATTGTGTTGTGGTGAGCATTCTTACACATCAGTCTTTGTGCATGCAAGCAGGGCACAAGCAAAAATAGTGGGCATGCTGCTTAAGAGTCAGAATTCCTATCATCAGATTTTCTTTAAATTTTCACTTTTGAAGTGAAAGATAATTGAATACTAAAAAATGTTGTAAAAAAGGAAAACCACAATTCTCAACCCCTCAAAAAAGCATTTAAAAAATATTTGAACAATCTGAACTGAAATTGCTAGATTGAAGGGTTTACTATTTTCATTTCTGAATGGAGAAGCTATCATTTTTTTGTATACGTTACTGTTTCTGTAACCTTTCTATTTATGTGTAATTGATTTATTGCATGTATTTTCAATGTCTGCTATCTCTTCAGTTCATCTCTTTATTTCTTCTGAATTCTAAGAAAATTTCTAAGGCATTCTATTCACTGTTTGCTTTCTGCAATTCACAGTTTCTATGATTATTGAATTTTTAAGCATATTATTATCATCTTTTTTCTTGCTTTGAAATACTCATATGTTCTTATATTGTTCTGTCAAGACTACCAGCCATTTTTATCTTTTGACCTTTTTTAATGTTTTATTGAATTTTTACAGAGAGGAAGGGAGAGGGTTAGAGAGTTAGAAACATTGATGAGAGAGAAACATCGATCAGCTGCCTCCTGCACACCCCCCCTCTGGGAATGTGCCCACAACCAAGATACATGCCCTTGACTGGAATTGAACCTGGGACTCTTCATTCCCCGGGCCGATGCTCTATCCAGTGAGCCAACCCAGCTAGGGCCTTTTGACCTTTTTTATTGAAGGACAATATACATAAAAAAAAAGTACACCTTTGTTACCAGCACCCAGATTAAAAAAAAAAAGCAGGTACTAACCACACCCCAGACCCTCCCTTGTGCTGCTTTTCAATTGCAGTCATCTGTGGTTAACCACTCCTGATTTCTAATACTACAGATTTCACTTTGCTTGCTTTTTTTAAGTGTTGTATAAATGTAATCATACAGTACATACTGGTTCTCCCTTTTGTTTAACATTATGTTTGTAAGAATTATCTATAATGTTGCATATAATTGTATTTGTTTTCATTGCTATAAAGTATTCAACTACATGAATAAACCACAGTTTGCTCACTCATTCTACTATTGGTGGACACTGTGTAGTTTCTAGTTGGGGGCTATCCTATCTAATAAAAGCCTAATGTGCTAAGTGTCCGACTGACTGTTCAACCAGTAGCTATGACTTGCACTGACCACCAGGAGGCAGACACTCCGACCGGTAGATTAGTTTGCTGCTGGGATCCAGCAGATTGGAACTGGGTGAGACAGGCTGGACATGCCCTGGAGCCCTCGCATGGTCCCTCAGGCCTGCGCCCTCTCACAAGCCGGGACCCCGCAGGGGATGTCGGAGAGCCATTTTCGGCCCGATCCCCACAGGCCAGGCCATGGGACCCCACTGGTACACGAATCTGTGCACTTGACCTCTCGTCATCAATAGTGCTTCTGTGGACACTTTTGATTGGGTCTTCTTATGCACATATGTACATATGTTTTGTTGGGTATATATATCCAGGAGTAGAATTTTTTTATCATGGCGCATACAAGTGTTAAACCTCTAAAGTGGTTGCCTCGTTTTGTACTCCCAGGAGAATGCTGGTTGTTCCAAATCTTTGCCAGAACTTGGTATTTTCTGTCTTTTCCATTTTAGCCATGCTGGTAGGTATAAAACAATATTACATTGATAATAATAATGATAATAAAAGAATATTACATTGTAATTTTAGTTTTTATTTCCCTGATCACTTGTAATGCTGAGCACTTTTTCATAAGTTTATTGGCCATTTGGGTCTCCTCCTTTGTGACATGCCTGGTGAAATTTAGTTTTACATTTTAAAATTATTTTTTAAATATGTTTGGCTAGCCAGTAGGTCCCATTTCTCATCCTTCTGTCCCTTCCCTTCTCTTTATCCTTGTAAAAAAAAAAATTCTTGGCTCTTCTCTTGCCTGTTATTTTTTCCCCCTAAAAAATAGACTTTAAAATTAGTAACCCCAACTTTTTTAGAATTTTTAGTGAATTTGCAAGTAACCTATTTTGAGAAAAATTATCATCTAAATTGAAAAACATGATAAATATTAAACTCTCCCAGTTTTTTGCCCAACATATTGGTTATCTCCATATTTAAGACTAGTTTTTGTTTTCATTTTTGACAAGTGCTTGTTAGAAGTGAAAAATCTTTTAATATGCATTTTAAGACCTACAGCCCCCCTTTTAAAAATGTAAATGTTTTTCAGGTTCTTGATCAATATGAACGAGAAGGATTTCAATTCCTGGCGAAGGTGTTTAATTCTTCACATTCCTTCTTAGAAGACTTGACTGGTCTTACATTACTGCATCAAGAGACCCAAGCTGCTGAGGTAAGAATAAAACAAGCTTTTTGTGCTGTGAACTGATGTATTTGAACCTTATTTGATAATTAGATTTATAGAAAAGAAAGGAAGCAGTTAATTATGATTTTCCCCCCTTAGAACAAACCCTTTGCAGTTGCTGGATGCTGATGTGTGCAGATTGTTGTGTAGTAGGTGTCAAATTCAAAAAATTGCTGATAGGGGAAGTACAGGTTATTGATTCCTAAGCACCTGTTTCTTGCTGAAAATTGGCTCTCATGTCCATACATCAAAATGCAAGTCAGGCATTGAACTCTGGCACTCTTCTGCAAAGAGAACATGCCTGGCTTTTATTTCAGAATTGATCAGTCTTTGTAGGCCATTGAACCCTACCATGAAATGGCTTCCTTGGTTACAACCTAAGAAAGTTATGTTTAGCTTGTCAATTTAAATATTTTGCAGATCTTTATTTCCTGTGTCACTATAATCATGTGTTTTGTTTTTTTTAAAGACTGGGATTCAGCATATAGTTACTTTGTTTTTTTTCCAAATGCTCACTGTTCTTAGAAAAGGTCATGTGGTATATAGTGTGGAACTATTTGTGTCACTTGGCAAAATGGACACCTTCTGAAAATGGTTGAATGATATTAAATCAACATCTTTCTATTCTGTTACCTGGATGAAAAAGCTCTAAGGAAAAATGTGACCTGCCAAAGCATTTCTACAAGCAACATAAGGAAAACCTTGAGTACCTGTGTCCTGCAAAGTTGCCATTAGTCCTATAGTTTGATTCAGTGATTACCGCCCCCCCCCCCCACCCCTTCCTGAGGTTGTGTAGTCTCACCTTTGGGGAAGCCCCACCGGTCAATGAGTAGATGATCAAAGCCATTGTTGGGCCAGCTGGTGGTAAAAAGGCTACTGTTTGGAAGATTGGAGCTAGCACTGAATATAGGGAAACGATGTGAAAATACCAATCAAATCTTAACAGATTGGGATGAGAATTTTAAGAACACCAGAGATGAAAGAATACATCTCTAGTGCTAGACTTAGAACTGAAACCAGTTCTTCTTTAACTTGCTTTGGCTCTGTTGTCCTGGGTGTTCAATAGATACAGTCTTCCACCGATGACCAGTACTTAAACCCACATAGGGTCTCTTAGTTTCAGAAGATAAATGGCATCTTGGCAGGACTTTAAGAGACTTTCAGATTTCCCCCAGAATTTTGACTGGGTTCCCAGAGAGGATTCAGAACTTTATGTTGAGCTTAGCCACCATATTGTCTTTTGAGCAGCAGTGTTCTGCCTGATGATAAGAGGAAAATAACTTACAGGTCTTTTCAACCATACAATCATTTGACTGGTTGGTTGGGGGAATTTTTCCAGCCAGCTAGAAATAATTCACATACTTTTCTTTAGTTGGCTAGAAGAATTGAAACTTGAAATTGACCCCATATTTCACTCTTTAAAACAGAGCAGATGTTAGAATAATGGGCACATTTCTTGATTAACCCTATCTTGCATTTTAGTTGGTCAAATATTAACAGCCTTTTAAAAGACCCTGGAATATAAAGACAGCAATAGGGACTAAAGAGATGGTGGGGCAGGATGGGGCATGGATTCATCTACAAGTCTGATTTTTCTTTTTGAACTTTTCCTCCATTAAATATATTTATAGTTTTGGAACCATAAGCCACACATCAAATTTTTTATTAAAGATGGTAAACTGGTTGGCCTATGAGCTAGATATGGCTTGCAGGTGTGTTTTGTTTGGCCTGCTTCTATGTGTCAAATTCTGAATAAAGCCAACATTTTAAAATTATGGGTTTTACATAAAAATCAGAATTTTCCCATTTATGACTTCTTTGAAAAATCAGATCTGGCAACGCCAGGCCTGCATTCCTCAATAGTGATGGTTTTCTAGAGCCAAGAAGAAAATTGTACAGATAAATAATGTACTTGATTTAAATGAAGTTTAAAGATATAGAAAATATTCTGTGTGGAAAGGAAATCTTCTACACTTTTCCCTTGCCACCCAGCTTTCTTAGTGGAAACACATTGTTGTTAGTTTCTTGCTTAAAGGTATTAACATATTATTTATATTTTTTTATTTTCAATTTTAGTTGAAATTCAGTATGTTTTACAATAGTTTCAGGGGTACAGCATAGTGGTTAGATAATTATATAGTTTATGAGCCAATGCCCCCAATAATTTAGTATCTACTTGGTACCATACATAGTTATTACAATATTACAAATTATACTTAATTCTTCCACCTTTTTTACCCAGCCTCTCAACTCCCCTCCCATCTGGCAACCCTCAGTTTGTTCTCTGAATCTATAAATCTTTCTGTTTTATTTGTTTATTTTGTTCTGTAGATTCCATATATAAGTGAAATCATATCATATTTGTCTTTGTCTGACTTGTTTCACTAGCATAATACCCTCTAGGTTCATGCATGTCATCATAAATAGTAAGATTTCATTTTTTTCTATGACTGAGTAATATTCCATTGTATATATGTACCACATCTTTATCCACTCATCTGTGTTTTGCTTCCACATCTTGGCTATTGTAAATAATGCTGCAATGAACATAGGGTGCATACATTCTTTCAAATTAGTGTTTTTAATTTATTTGGATATATACTCAGAAGTGAAATTGCTGGATCATAATGTAATTCTCTTTTTTATTTTTTGAGGTAATTCCATACTGTATTACACAGCAGCTGACACCGGTGTTCAGTCCCACCAATAGTGGATGAGGGTTCACTTTTCTCTACGTCCTCACCAACACTTGTTTGTTGATTTATTGATGGTAGCCATTCTGTAAAATGTGAAGTGATACCTCATTCTGGTTTTAATGTGAATTTTTTCTGGTGATTGGTGAATTTGAGCACCTTTTCATATTTCTGTTGGCCATCTATGTGTCCTCTTTGGAGAAGTGTACTCTCCAAGTGTACATTCAGGTCCTCTGCCCATTTTTTAAATTGTATTGTTTGGTGGTTTTGTGTGCATGTGTTGACTTATACAAGTTCTTTACAAATTTTGGATATTAACCTCTTAATTGGATATGTTCTCCCATTTAGTAGCTTGTCTTTTCTAGTTTGATGTAGTCCCATTTTTTAATTTTGTTTCCCATACTTAAGATATATATCAGAAGAAATATTGCTGAGAAAAATGTTAGAGATTTTACTGTCTGTGTTTTATGCTTTCTGGTCTTACAATTAAGTCTTTAATCTACTTTGAGTTTATGGTATAAGAAAGTGGTCTAGTTTAGTTTTTTGCATATATCTGTCCAATTTTCACAGCACCATTTATTGAATAGACTGTCTACACCCTGTTGTATGATATTGTCTTGTCGTAAATTAATTGACCACATAGGCGTGGGTTTATTTCTGGGCTCTCTATTCTGTTCACAAAGGTTTTAGGTAAGGCTCTCATTTAGATGATGCTTTTTAGTTGATGATCCTTATAAGTATTGGTATTTGTAGCCCCTATCTTAGAAAAGAATCATTACTTTTCTTAAAAAGCTCTAAATAGGACTGTTTTAAGATAATGCACACTAGACAACCTTATAAAAAAACAAATACATTTTTCTGCCTGCATTAATTACATTACTGTGAAAAGTGTGTTTAAATAAATAAATAAGTATATCAAAATAATATACACATATCTGTGTAAAAGGTTGTGTTTTGACTTATGTATCTGATTGCCAATACATTTGTAAATGTTTAGTAATAACAGTATAAAATTCTGCATCCCATATAGAAAGATCCCAACTCATTTATTTTAGCAATGCAGTGAAGAATGCTCAGTTAATTCTCATCTTAGGGTAACTGTTTTCATGCATCAACATTGGAATTGGAAAAGATTCAACCAGATAAATATATATGATAGTATCATTTTATACATCATTACTTAAAAATGTCTATTTATACAAATACTGTTTTTTAAAAAGAGAAGTACTGAACAGCTTTTGAAAATTGGATAGCAAGGCACTATGCTAGTGACTGAATACAGAAGTTAATGAGATGAGCTCATGGTCTAGTGTGAAAAACAGACATAAACAGGGCACTCTAATATCTTTAAATATGTTTCAGTCATTTATATATTAAGTGCTGAGAGAGCTCCTGCCTGAGGGAGTAGGGATATCAAGGAAAGCTTCACACAGAGGGGAACAAATATTCCAGTTAGGTTTTTTAAAACTAATAATTATTTTAATTGAGGTTTAATTCACATATAATATTATATTAGTTTCGGGTGTTCAGTATAATAAATGATTTTGCTCTTTGTACATATTGCAAAATGATCACCATGATAAATGTAGTTAATATCCATCACAGTTAGTTTTAAAGGTTAAGTAGGCTATCTTTAAAAATAAAAGTTGAATTTGGCCAGGGAAAGGATAGGAGGTGGGGGAGGGCATTCTAGGCTGAACAAATTATCTCAGAGGCTGAGTCTTTAGTGTGTTACTCAGAATCATGAGCATGTGGCTGGAGCCAGAGTTTCCTGAAATCAGATAAGGTTGTTTTTTTATTAATAACAGCTTTATTGAGTTATAATTCACATACTATGAAATTCACCCTATAGTTCAGTGGGTTTTTTTTAGTATACTGGTATTCACAGAGTTGTGCTACTATTACTGCTAAGTTTAGAACATTTTCATCACACCCAAAAGAAAAACTGTACCATTAAGCAGTCACTCCACATTCCCCCCTCTATGTAGGCCTGGCAGCCACTACTCTACTTTCTGTTTCTGTAGATTTGCCTATTCTGGACATATCATGTAAATGGAATCTCACAATATATGGCCTTTTGTAGCTGGTGTCTTTAACTTAGCATGATGTTTTCAAGGTTCATCCATGTTGTGGCAAGATAATTCTTTTTTAGTTAAAGGGAAAAAAAAAACTTTTGAAGCTATTAAACTTTTCCATAGCCTTTAATATCTGTGGTCTGTCTTCCAAATTATAGCCCATTTATGGAGGAATGCATAACTGCTTCTACTAGAGACTACAGATCCATTTATTTTTTATAGAAAGGGGCAGAGAGATAATGGATTGGAAGATATATTTAAGACAGAATCATCCAGATCTGTCTTAAAATTTTTTGCACCCATCCCCCTTCCATCATCCAAAAACAATTACCATTATTTCAGTCTAGGTTACTAGTATGATAATAGTGCTGTTGAGATTAACAGACAAATCACCAGGTTGGTTTGTGTTGCAAGAGGGCTGGAAGTGTAAGGTGCAAAGATGAGTTTGTTTGGGGTAATGGTGAATTTGAGGTAATTGAATAAATGAGTGAAAATGACTGGATGGTATGAGAGATAGGATGGAGATAGAACTTAAGGAACAGAACTGATAGATAGATTTTGCAGATAAAGGAAAAGTATCCTGTTTCATTTAGTGAATTGAGGAGAAGCTGCCGAGCAAAGATGCTATAAAAATATTAAAATGATATATGTGTGTGGTAGATTTCTATCTCAAGTTGTAAATTAAAAAACAAAAAATTAAAAATAACCCTGGCTGGTGCATCTCAGTTGGTTGAATGTCCTCCCATGCACCAAGGAGTCTCTGGTTCGATTTCCGGTTGCAAGCTCAGTCCCAAGTAGGTGGTGTGCAGGAAGCAGCTTATTGATGTTTTCCACACTGATGTTTCTCTCTCTCCCTCTCCCTCTCTTTCTAAAAATCAAAAACATATAGTAAAAAAAAAAAATACTTTAAAAAATTAAAAATACCTCATAATTTTTTTTTCTAATGTTACAGTCTATAAAGTAGGGGTCTTGGACAGAGACTTCTTTGTCTATCATTCATCTAGCTGCCAAATTATAGTTCCACTAGGAGCCCAGTGCACAAAAATTTGTGCACTTGGGAGGTCCCTTAGCCCAGCCTGTGCCCTCTAGCAGTCTGGGATCCCTCAGGGGATGTCCATCTGCTGGCATGCCTGGCCAGCTTGGGTGAGGGGCTGATGGCTGTTTACAGGCTGGCCAAGCCCCCAGTGTGGACCCTCACCCCATTGGGGTGTGGTCAGCCTGGGTGAGGGGGTGAGGGTCATTTTCAGACTGCCCACAGTCCCTTCAGATTTTGGGTCCCTACTGGGCTGCCTGGGCAGCCTGGGTGAGGAGTTGAGGGGCATTTTCAGGTTGCCCACAGTCTCTTCTGGTTTTGTGTCCCTACTGGGGTGCCTGGGCAGCCTGGGTGTGGGACTGAGGGCCATCTTCAGGCTGCTCACAGTTTTTTCAGGGTTCAGGTCCCTACTGGAGTGCCTGGGCAGCCTGGGCGCAGGGTTGAGGGCCGTTTTCAGGCTTTCAGGCTGCCCACAGCTCCCATTGACCCAACGTCCCAGCAAGGCTGGCTGGAAGCAGGTTTTTGGGGTTTATTTATCTTCTATAATTGAAACTGTTGCTTTAAGCTGAGGCCTAGGCAGGTAACGAAGCCTCCTGTTGGCTTTAGCTCGATGGCTTCTATAATTGAAAGAATGTTGCCGTGAGCAGAGAGAGGCCCAGCCAGCCCAGGCAGGCAGTTTCTTCCAACGCTGGTGCAAGGGAAGCCTCCTGTTTGGTTCAGCTCCGTGGCTTCTATAATTGAAACAACGTTGCAACTATGTTGCATGAGCAGAGAGAGGCCCAGCCGGCCTCAGCAGACAGTTTACTCCTTGTTCAACAGAAGCCTCCTATTTACTCTAGCTCTGTGACTGCTGGCCTCCATCTTGGCTGGGTTAATTTGCATACAGCTGCTCTGATTGGTTGGTGGGCGTGGCTTAGGCATCCCATAGAAACGGTCAATTTCAATATTACTCTTTTATTAGACAAGATTCTACCCATGAGGTATTGGGAAGCCTCACAGAGGGGAAAGGGCCCACTTGGCTTTTTACTCTCTTAAAGTGTTGCCATCTGAATAGGGAATTTTGCATGAAGTTCTGACTATTACTTTCAAGACCTGTAGAGAGAATGAGTTTGAACATTTGGAGATTGAGCCCAATTTCCTAATTGCTCCTAGACATCTGTTTATCCCCATTGGAACCAGAGAAAATGGCTTTAAAGTTGATGAAGCACAAGCTATCCAAGTTGTGGAGCTGGTGAAGAACTCACCAAATACTATTTAAATTGCTGAATTTGTTAAGAAACTAAATCAGACAATGTGAATGACTTAGCTATGTTTTCATAAAATTTGCTATGACTTGCCTTCTTAGGATTATTTATCACCAACTATCAATTCACATGTACTGATTTCATTCCAACTGTGGGTTCAGTACCCAAATAATTTTCAAGCTTCACTTGATTAGAGAGAAAAGACTGATTCATAAGAGAATTAATAAAGCAAGCTATATTGGCATATCCTTGAGAAATTCAAATTCCAGAATCCCATAACCCAACTTCCTCAAAATACCTCATTCTCATTCTTGATAGTTTACAAGTTCCATGATTTCAGGATTAATTTTAGGATCTGTTTCCTTCTCTTGCCTTGACTATAGTATCATATTTGATGTTGTATCATATAATTCTATTTTCAGGATTATAGTTACAGCACTCTTTGTATATAATTGTAGAATTAGGGATTAATGAATGATAATTTAGAAAGTTTAGTGCCAACTTTAACATAGGAAGTAAAATCACGAATAGGCTGTCAGAAAAGAACAGGCTGAGTTGGTGGGTTGATTGTGAATTAAAACTCGGAGTCTGACTCATCTACTACAGAATTCAGGATTCTGGAAAATAAAGTACCCATTTCTTTCATAGCAGGAAAGTCATAAGAAAAACATTACAGTCATGTGATATGACTTCACTGGCATGACAATTTACTATTCTGCAAAGTAAATAGCACCATTAACAAATGTTTCTGCTGGGCCTTTTGCACTTACACTGAGCTTTGGCCTCTTCCACTCACAGCTGGTTTTGATTTGGTTCCTGTGGATTATTTGTTTTGTTTTGTTTTGTATTTAACAACAGTCAGATATTTATGTACAGCTTCATCAAGAGCCTCCGATGACAAATAGCGTTTGGAGGCCAATAGAAGCTGTGGGAAACCCCGTGTCAGCACTTGGACCTGTTTCTAATGGAGAGGAATTGCTCTGGGGACCAACCTCCTCTGCCCATGAATCCAGTTCTCTTTTGCCAGAGCCTTCTGCTAGCCCACGTCCAGCCTGCACTGGCCCATCCTCAGACTGTATTCTCCCTTGCTTGATTGTCCCTTAAGAAGCAATCCAGCAAGACACAGCCCTGGCCTTCTCTCCTAAATGAAGGGGAAAGGCAAAAACAGCAAGCAGAAAGCCATTTAATTCTTAGATCGGAAACTAGAGACTAGTTTTTGAAATAAGTCTTGGCCATACTCCTTTGTAAAATGAGTCCCTTTTATTTGCTGTCAGAATTATCTATATGGGTTTGAGATGTTTAGATAAGTTTGTATTAGGGAAAGATCCAGTGGGAGGATAGACGAACTCTGGGCCAAGTTCCCTACCCTTGAGGAGTCTTGAATAGTATACTCCATTTGGAGACCTATGGGAGAGAGAAGGGGAGAATCATAAATGCTAAAAGCAACGCTAAGATGGCTAATATTAAGAAATAGAACATAGGATCTGCATCCTCCTCAAATTTTAGTTCTTTGTTCTGTTGTGTTCTCATGAGTACTTGGGTGAATAACGTAAACATTTTTTGTATCCGCTTCCCCACTTACATAAAGGGATTGAACCATATGTGAAATCCTTTTTAGCTCCTATAATTCAGTGATTCTGTTTCAATTATACCCAGTATGACCAAGAAGTAAAAAGATGGCTAATTCTTGTATCAAAAATGTTTTAAAAGTATCAGAGCAATTACTTTTTGTACATTTTATACATATTCCTGGTATCTATCTGGCTGCCATTGCTAGAAATATTTTTGGTCACATTCTTTTGAGATTTAGAACTGCTTTGAGCCTTAAGATAACATTTATTATACTGTGTATTGGTTGGTTGTATAGCAGTGTGTGTAAATCCAAAATGGTGCAACCTAGCCAGCAGACCTCATTCTCCAGACTTGGCACCCAGGACTTTGCCTTCTTGTAATATCAGGTCTCCCATCACCATAATTGAGTATGTTCATAAAACATACTATTCATGACTTCTTGGTATAGGTTCCAAAGATGAACTCCAAAGCCCGCCTTGTTGAATCTGTAGTATACGGAGTTCTTTAAAAATCATTCATGTTATACTAAAACAGACAGAGTGAATGAGTAGCCTGAACTCTGACCTGATCAGAAGGCATGAGTTCATGTCCATACTCCAACAAATGGCTTGAGACTGCTGTGTTCAAATATATGGGTTGTGCAGGACAAAACCATGTGCAGTGGTCCCATGTGAGACCGTGGGTCATTTCCTTCATTTCATTTGTAAAATGGGATCAATAATTCCTACTTCTCATGATTACTGTGAGTATTAAATAAGAAATTATCATAGAAAAGATAGATAAATTGTGCTATATTAAAAACTTTGTGCTTCAAATAGTTTTTTGCGAACCATATATTTTATAAGGAATTTCTATCAACAATATACTGGGAATTCAAGCGCCGGCCTGTGGACTGAAGGGTCCTAGATTCAATTTTGGTCAAGGGCACATGCCTGGGTTTCAGGCTCGATCCCCAGAAGGGGATGTGCAGGAGGCAGCCAAACAATGATTCTCTCTCATCATTTATGTTTCTTTCTCTCTCTCCCTCTCCGTTCCTCTCTGAAATCAATAAAAATATATTTTTTAAAAAAGAAGAAAAAGAAGACAGGCCCTGGCCAGGTAGCTCAGTTGGTAAGAGTGTCATCCCAATACACCAAGGTTGCAGGTTCAATACCCAATCAGAGCACATACAAGAATCAACCTATGACTGCATAAATAAGTGGAACAATAAAGCAATGGTTCATCTCCCTTTCTCCTCTCTCCCCTCTCTCTCCCTCTCTCTAGAAATCAATAAATAAAGAAAAAGGAAAAAAATGAGACAGTCAATAAGTTTTGATGAGGATGTAGAGAAATTTGAATCCTCATACACTGTTGATGGGAAGGTAAAATGGCTCAGCCACTTTGGAAAACAGTCTAACAGTTACTTAAAAAGTTTAACACAGGGTTACCGTGTGACTCAGAAATTCTACTCCTAGGTATATAACTGAGGGAAATGAAAACACATATTTATACAAAAACTGTTATACCAATGTTCAAACAACGTTGTTTATTCATAATAGCCCAAAAATAGAATTAATCCAGAGGTCCATCAACTGATGAATGGATCAGCTAGTAGAAAATTGTGGGGTATTATTTGGCAACAAAAAGGAAAGAACTGATACATGCTGCAACATGAATGAGCCCTGATAAGTGAAAGAAGCCTGTTACCAAAGGCCATATGTTACGGGATTTCATATATTAGAAATGTCCAAAATTTAAAAATCCAGAGATTCAGAAAGCAGATTAGTGGTTACCAGGGAGTAGGGGGAGGCTTGGGAGGAAATGAGGAATGACTGCTTATAGATAAGGTTGTTTTTTTCAGGTGATGAAACGTTCTCTGAGGGCATTGTGATAGGCTGTCAGAGTATGTTAACTTATTGTTTGTGCAGATGTGACAATAATTTCTTCTACTTTTATTGTGCCTCAGTGTTTAAAGCCTTAGTCTCTGCTCACCATGTAACCCTTTCATGTAGTATGGATAGCCAGTAAGCATTGGGAACACTAAGGGAGGAGGGAGAATATGGAAGGGGCCCACTAGCCAAATGCCTCCCTGACTTGCTTTCTGGAAGGAGAGAGGAAGTCTCAAAATGTCAGTTCTGGCCACAGGAGACTTCTGATGGAATGGTCAGGGGAAGATGAGAGTGCTTTGATACCCATTAGTTTAGGTTGAAGCAGGTATTTCAAAGCTCCAAACCAATTTTCTTCTCGCTGCCCAGCCTGGTGGCTTAGTTGGTTGACGTGTCATCCTGTACACCTTGGTTGGGGGTTTGATTCCCAGTCAGGGCACATATCTAGGTTGCAGGTTCATTGCCTGTTTGGGGTGCATATGGGAGGCAACCCCTTGATGTTTCTCTCTCATAAGATGTGTTTCTATTCCCCTTTTCTTTCCTTTTTCTTCCCTCCCTCCCTCCCTCCCTCTCTTTCCCTTTCTCCATAAAAAATCAGTAAAAACATATTCTCAGGTGAGGATTAAAAGGAAAAATAAATTTCCTCTTGCCCTGGCCAAGTGGCTCACTTGGTTGGATATTATCTGGTACAACAAAAGATTGTGAGTTCAATCCCTGGTCAGGGTGGGTTCAAGAGGCAACCAATCAATGTTTCTCTCACATCAGTGTTTCTCTCTCTCTCTCTTTCTCTCGCCCACCCTTCCTCTCTCTAAAAACCAATAAAACATATCCTCTGGTGAGGATTTTTTGAAAAATTCCCTCTATGACAGGATTTTATTTTTTCCCAAGACTCTATTTTGAAAATTTTTGAACATTCAGAATGTTTAAAGAAAAATACAATAAATTTCCCCATGTAACTTCCACCACCTTGATTCAACAATTAACATTTTGTATCACACCTAGTTTCTCTCTCTCTGTCTCTCTCCTTCTCTCTCTCTCTCTCTCTCTCTCTCTCTCTCTCACACACACTCTCTCTCTCTCTCACACACACACACACACACATACACACACAGTATGCACACACACCACATCACATACACATTCACACTTTTTCTGTTTTTCTTGAACCATTTGGAAGCAATTTTCATATACAGTGACACCACAACCATAATTTTTTAGCCTAAATCTGCCAAGAATACAGACATTCTTTTTTTTTAATATTCTTTATTGTTCAGATTATTACAGATGTTCCTTTTTTTTTAACCCCCATAGCTCCCCTTCACCTGGTTCCCCCCTCGCTCTGTGCCCTTACCCCCCCTACTGTCTTCATCCATAGATGTAAGATTTTTGTCCAGTCTCTTCCCATACCCCTTGTGTCCCCTTCCCCCTGACAAATATCAGTCCATTCCCTTTCTATGCCCTTACTTATATTCTATTCACCAGTTTATTCTGTTCATCTGATATTTCTATTGACTTGTTAGATTCACTTGTTGATAGATATGTATTTGTTGTCACTTTGTTGTGCATGCTTTTTATCTTTACCTTTTTCTTCTTCCTCCTCTTCTTAAATAATGCCCTTCAGCATTTCAAATAATCCTGGTTTAGTAGTGATGTACTCCTTTAGCTTTTTCTTATCTGTGAAGCTCTTTATCTGACCATCAATTTTACATGATAGCCTTGCTGGGTAGAGTAATCTTGGTTGTAGGTTCCTGCTATTCATCATTTGAATATTTCTTGCCAGTCTCTTCTGGCCTGCATGGTTTCTGTTGAGAAATCAGCTGACAGTCGTATGGGTACTCCCTTGTAGGTAACTAACTGCTTTTCTCTTGCTGCTTTTAATATTCTCTCTTTGTCTTTTGCCCTTGGCATTTTAATTATGATGTGTCTTGGTGTGGTCCTCCTTGGGTTCCTTTTGATTGGGGAAGTTTTCTGTCATTATTTCTTCAAATATGTTTTCATTATCTTGCTCTCTCTCTTCTTCTGGCACCCCTATAATTCTGATGTTGGTACGCTTAAAGTTGTCCCAGATGTTCCTTACACTGTCTTCACACTTCTGGATTCTTTTTTCTTTTTTCTCTTCCAGTTGGGTGCTTTTTGCTTTTTCATGTTTCAAATATTTGACTTGATTATTGCAAACCTCTAGTCTGGTGATGGATTTCTGTATAATATTACTAAGTTTATTGGCAGATTCTAGAAAATTCTTGAAAAACCTTAAAAATGTAGTTCTGAACTCTATATCCAGTAGTTTGCTTTCCTCCATTTCTGTCATTTGCGACCTGTTTCTTTGTCTCTGCATTTTGGCTGCGTTGATGGAGTGGTTTCTGCACTAGGTGTCCTATAGGGTCCAGTGATTCAGCCTCCCCAATCACCTGGGGTGGACACTCTTGTTGTACACCTTTGAAGGCTGAGTGCACAGTCTTGTTGCAGATATCACTGGGAGGCATCACTGGGAGGAAATGACCTGCAGGCCTTTCTCCTCGTTGTTTGGGGTTTGGAACTTTTGGAGTTCTGTCCCAGCTGCAGTCCCTCAGGCTATGCCGCAGGCAGGTGGGCGCATAGCTTGGGCGGGGTTGTAGGTGGGGTGGGGTCTCAGAATTGCTGGGGCGGAGCAACCCGCAATGGCTGCCCCTCCGCTGACTCACAGCCTCTCCCAGACCTGGAGCCTCCAAGCCCTGGGGTCTGTGCGCCTCTGAGTCCCCGAATCTCCACGTCAGTGATCGCTGCGAACAGCTCTACTAGAATGCCACTGATCTTCTGCCCCTTTGCCAGACAGCCCGCACTGCGTTCAGTGTGACCCTGGAGTTTATAATCTCCTTCCAAGCCGCTGATCCAGGCACAGCTGCCACCCTTTTACCCGTGCCACCGCTTTCGTTCCGCGCCTCCGTACCTCTCAGTTTTGGCACAGTCTCAATGCACTCCTTCTCCTGACTTCTAGTTGCAAAGCTTCCCCTCCCTTGGTTCCAGAGGATGGCCTTTCACTGTATAGTTGTATCTCTACAATTTAGTTATGGAGGCTGCGCATCTAGGTGCACACCTCATGCCATCCCAGACATTCTTTTAAGTAAACAGAATACTGTTGTTACAGAATGGCAAGCAATGATTCCATCATACTACCTAAAATCCAGTACGTACCCTAATTTTCCCAATAGTCCACAGGTTTTTAAAGGCATCTTTTAAAGCAATATTTGTTTTTCCTCAAGTTTGCAACTTTATACCTATAAAGCATCCTATGCTAATACCTATAAAAGCCTAATATGGTAAGTGGAAGGTCGACTGGTCGGCCTTTCAACCAGTCATATGCTAATGATATGCTAATGATATGCTAAGACTACTCAACTGCTCTCTATGACATACACTGACCAACAGGGGGCAGACAGTCAATCATTTGACCAGTTGCTATGTTGTGCACTGTCCGCCAGAGGGGCCGATGCTCTGACTGGTATGTTAGCTTGCTGCTGGGTTCCAGCCAATCAGGGCTGAGCAAGATGGGACTGACACATGCTGGAGCTCCCTCACTGTCCCTTTCTGGCCCTATCATGCACCTGTGGGGTCCCTCGGCCTGGCCTGTGCCCTCTTGCAATCCGGGACATCTGAGGGGATGTTGGAGAGCTGGTTTCAGCCTGACAGCTGAATGACCAGTCACCATGATGTGTACAGACCACCAGGGGGCAGACACTCAATGCAGTAGCTGCCGCCTGGTGGTCAGTGCACTCCCACAGGGGGAGCGCCTCTCAGCCAGAAGCCAGGCTCATTGCTGGCAAGCACAGTGGTGGTGGCAGGAGCCTCTCCCACCTCTGTGGCAGCGCTAAGGATGTCTGAGGGCTCCCAGACTGCAAGAGGGCATAGGCTGGGCTGAGGGGGACCCCTCTCCCCCCCCCCACACCCCACCAGTGCATGATTCTCATGCACTGGGCCTCTAGTTTTAAAAATAATAACTTAGCATCTGTCATCTAAACTAATAAAAGTGTAATATTGAAATTAACCGTCTCTTTGGGACGGGTAAGCCATGCCCACCAGCCAATCAGAGCAACAATATGCAAATTAGCCTAGCCAAGATGGCGGAGGTCGGAGCCTGGGAGAAGCCGCACACAGGGTCCAGCCGTAGCACAGGATGGAAGAGCAAGCAGGCCAGTGGCCAAAGCCGTGGGTGGGAGGAGCAGGGTGGGAAGAGGCTGCGGCCTGGAATTGATCATTGCGGGGCACACACACAGGCCTCTGGGGCTCCCCGTGTGTGCCCCGGCCACCCGATGGCTTCCCAGGCAGAAGCCTGGGGCAGGACAAGCTGGCGGGCCCGGAGGCTCCGTCCTGGGAAGCCATCGGGTCGCCAGGGGAACATGTGGGGAGGCCTTAAGCCTCCCCATGTGTGCCACGGCCACCCGATCGCTTCCCAGGCGGATGGCCCCGAGGGTCAATGGGAGCTGTGGGCAGCCTGAAAACTGCCCTCAGCCCCTCACTCAGGCTTGCCACACCCCCATGGGGTGAGGGTTCCCACTGGGGAGCATGGCCAGCCTGCAAACAGACATCAGCCCCTCACCCAGGCTGGCTGGCCAGGCACACCAGCAGGTGGACATCCCCAGAGGGTTCCCAGACTGCAAGAGGGCACAGGCCAGGCTGAGGGACGCCCCCCCCCCAGTGCACAAATTTTTGTGCACCGGGCCCCTAGTTTGGTATATAAACTTGAGCATATCTGTTAATACCCTTATCTCTAAATAAGGAGACTTGATCATTCCATTAGGCAGTGTACCCCAGAGGTCCTGCTGTTACAAGCAGGTCTTTTCCAGGTGAGGTTGTCTCCGGGTATCATAAGGGCATCCTGGCTATTTTCCGTATTTTGAAAAGCATTTCTAACTGAAATGCATTTATGACATAATATTACATTGACCAACTAAACCATCAAGTTGGATTTTTTTTTGCTTCATGTGAAATGGAATACTGGTTAGCTGACACAGTCAGAAGCTCTGATTGACAGTTATATATGTCTTTGAATTAGAAAAACAATAAGATAAAGTAGTGCCTTTTGGGTAGGAGGAGTTTTTCACGATATAGTCCTAAGAGGGAGAAAGTGGTGATCAGGAAGTGGAGAGCCATGGCCCTGACTTCCTGACTACATCAGAAGTGTTCTTAAAGTTTGCCCTGTGACCATTATTCTAGGGGCTGTATTTTTACAGCTGACCCTTCTCACTTGCAAACATAACAGCTGCCATGTGTTGGATTTGGGGGTTGTCCATGTTTTGATACTGTAAAATTAAATTGATTTCTTGGTTCCGAAGTAGTGTTGCTTCATAATCCTTCTCAAATAGCTGTGAGAGAGCAGGGAGAGAAGGGAATATGAAATATTCTAAGGTGTGTATTTTTAAAAAATTAAATATTGTTCGGATTTAATCATGTCTTCTATCAGTCAACGAATACTTATTGATCCCTTACCAAGTTCATGCTGGTGTAGGGATTCAAAGAGGTACAAGGCAGGCCTTCAGAAGACAGGAGGGTAAAGGCGGCAAAGTAACTGAGGCTGCTGGGCAAAGGGTGTGCACAGAGAGTTGAACACATGGTGTCATGAGTCCTGCAGGATTTTGGGAGAATCAGATGCAGAAAGAAGTCTCCAGGAAAGAGTTAGAGCTAGGCTTCCAAGGTTGGAACTTCAAGCGTAGGAGAGAAAGCTTTCCAGAATGGCCCATGGCATGGAAGCATCCAAGATTTCAAATGAAAAGTACCATGAGGTGTATAGCAACCAATACTGATTACATTATCTGTAATTTTAATAGAACTTTTATACCTAGCCTTTGGATGCCCACAGTAAGCATTTGAGGTGGCTAATACCCCATTTTATGGACGAGGCTGCCAAGGCTCAGGGAAGTGACTTGATTTGCTAAGTTGCCTGGACATTGTTAAATTTAGCTATGTTCAGTGTTCATCTACATCTTGAGGTTTACATCATAAACCTGGGTTATGCTCTGCTTTATAGAGAGTACCTCTACTTTCAGATTGAGCAGTTTAACAGAGCCCTTTTGTTTTTTGTCCGTTTCCTTACATCTATGTCCTTGGATAGCATGGTTTAGTTCATTGTATTATTCTAGGGCTTGGTCAGCCAACATCACTGTGCTTTCTTACTCCCTTAAGAATAGACTGACTTCTAATAAAATCGGTGGGAATGAGATTTTTACTGTCATGATTCCATCTCCAGACTTACCAATGGGAAAAAAGAACAAGTAAGAGATTACTTCTTTCTTCCTGGCCTTTACTTTTCCCTAAATTTTAAAGGGAAATTGAGAGCCTGCCCTTCATTTGCCTTTATTCAGCTGTCTGGTGGAAAAAAAAAATTCAGTGCTAAAATATGTATATCTTATTGTTACAGAACAAAATCATTGAATTCCTAGTAATAAATATAGCAAGTTGCTGTGGATTTGTTTGCTTTTAATTTTGCCACTAAACTTAGGCCTTTGTGTTTATCTTACCTTAATCTTCCTTGGAAGAGGCCATACCTAATTCTCCTTTGCATTTTATTAAAAGGAAAGAAACCTGGCTTTTAAAAGATTTTTAAAATATTTTATTTTTGTAAAAGATGCACACATATAAAATATTTGTTATCCTTTGTCTAACTTACGTTCACCATTGAATTGATGTTTTAAAGCACCAATTCAGTATCAACTCTTTAGAAATAACTATTTCAAGTTTGTATATCCGAATACTTCTTTCTATTTTTCTTTCAACAATGACCTGTAAAAATAAAACTTTATTTTTCTTTAAACTTTCTATTGTTGTTAACCCTTGCCCGAGGATATTTTTCCATTGATTTTTAGGGAAAGTGGAAGAGAGAAAGAAAGAAAGAGAGAAACATCGATGTGAGAGAAACACATTGATTGGTTACCTCCTGCACAAGCCCCAACTAGGGCCCAGGCTGAGGAAGAGCCTGCAACCAAGTTATGTGCCCTTGACTGGAATCAAATCCAGGACCCTTTGGCCCACAGGCTGACGCACTTCCACTGAGCCAAATCGGCTAGGGCAAAAACTTTTATTTTTCAATACCTCGAAAGTTAGGCTGAAATAATATTAAGTCTAGCTCTCATCAGCCCTTAGCATCATAGGCCTAGAAACAGAGTATCTTGTGGAAGGAGCATAGGATTTGGGTTCTAAAGAGTAGGCATTCGGTCCCAGTCCTGCCACTTTGTTACATCATTTCGTCTTGTCTGGGCTTCCTCTGTAAAAAGAGATAATAATACCTGCCCTGCAATGTTGGTGTTATAATGTGCTTTGAAATCTTTAGAAGTATAATATAAACATTCTATATAATAAAAGCCTAATATGCTAAGTGTGCGGTCATCCATTCAACCAATCAAAGTGTAATTTGCTAAGGCCACCTAACTGCTTGCTATGATGTGCACTGACCACTAGGGGGCAGACGCTCCAACCGGTAGGTAAGCTTGCTGCTGGGGTCTGGCCAATTGGGACTGAGCAAGATGGGCTGGACATGCCTTTGAGCCCTCCTATGGTCCCTCCCTGGCTGGCCAACCTCCTGCATCCCTCCCCAGCTGGCCAGCCCTGATAGGCCCTGATCAGGACTGAGCGAGACAGGGCCGGACACGCTCTGGAGCCCTCCCGTGGTCCCTCTCTGGCCCTGATCGTGCACTGGTGGGGTCCCTGGGCCTGGCCTGTGCCCTCTCCCAGTCCAGGACTCCTCAGGAGATGTCGAGAGCCAGTTTCAGCCTGATCTCGCAGGCTAGGCCAAGGGACCCCACTGGTGCATGAATTCATGCACTGGGCCTCTAGTTAGTTTTTATAAGCTAAATATAAATGAAAAACTGCCATAGATTTTTTAAATAATTTTTCTTGATATACAATAAGCCTTTGAACGTAAATGTCTTAAATTAAACTTTCAACAATCATAAACCATTAAAATGGTAATTCACATTAAATGGATATTATTGAATGTAAAAGAGATTAGCAACAGGTGATTTTGTTGTAGACAAACCTATGAAAACCTGTTTGATCCAAGTCAAGGTATAAGAATGCACATTAACTTTCAAATTAGGGTAAAACTTCCTAATATGAAACAATTGCAACTTCAATTAAATTATTATTTTCTAAAGGACAACTGAACATAGTGTTTTCTCTAGTGTGGCCCCATGTTCTCTTCAGTTAGGCCGTGCATACCTCTGTTCTGTTGCTGTGTCCTCTCCCACCTCCAGACTTTGTTCACCTGAGCCTTCTACTGATCAAACGCAGTTTCCTACCCCATGGGATCTGCCTGGTATTCCTGCTGGTCCTTCTAACTCAAGCAATTACCTCTTTTGAAGAATGGTTTCTGACTCACTGCTTTCTGTTGAGGCCAAGGTCCAGATGAGATTCTTTAAATTAAAGTCTGAAAGCACCACTCATATTTAAACTAATTGTATTATTACCTGTGAGCAAAGAAATATCTTGATTAAAAAACAATGCTTTAGGAATATAAAAATGGTAAAGATTTGCTCCCTGCTTTTTTCTTTTATATCTTAACATTTCCAAATGAGCTATAACACATGCACAAGAAAACTTAAAATATACGATCTAAATAATAAT
>PVJC01015216.1:0-35329 GCA_004026665.1 Murina feae
TCTCTTCTCTTCTCTTCTCTTCTCCTTTCTACTTCCCATATCCCTTTCTCTTTCATTCTCTGTCTTCCACAGTATTTCTGGGGTCAGTTTGGGCTTCCAGCAATATTGTTTGCTTTGAGTTCAAATTCCTTTTGGTTATCTGACAAATGAAGGTTTAACAATTAAGTCCTAGATGAATGTTGAAACATCTATTCAAAAGTAGTTAATCCTATGTAAATGCTACTTCTAAATTGCTGCTAAATGTTATAAGACCTAGAATTTCATATAATTCATCACTTTCAAAACAACTTCTCAATAGCAAGAGTCCCCATGAGAGGGAAAAAAGGTGGCTTTTTAAAGAGGTGCTAGTGAATTTCCTAATATTCTCTTCTCCATTGGAACAGCTATGGTGCAGTTACATGATTTTACTCCCCTGAAACGTAGTGGGTCTGATTTGAATATACCTAAATTAATTAGAAAAGACATTATTTTTGCCTGGAGGAAATGTATAACTCAGAAAATACTTGCAGTCATGTGTATTATTCACTATCACATCCTATATGCTTATGTGCATGAGACTCACCGAATTTTCGCCTGGTTGTCTGAGTTAATTGAAGCTGGTGCATGGCCAGACCTAGGTCTTGTGCTACTTTTACATGATAACCCAACTACTTATCTTAAAAACAGTTTATCAAGTTTAATGCAGACTCCCAGTGGCCCCTCTTTAACAATAGATGCAGGTGATGGCCTCTGTTTACAAATAATTTCATTCTGAGTCAGTTTTGTGGATAGCCTACTGTGTGCTCGCTAAAAGGAGGTTTTAGAGTGGATCCCTGTTCCAGAGTGACATGGTCTCTGTGGTCTGTTTAATGATTCCTCCTCAAGTTTATTACCAGAGTTTTATATATGTCATTTGTTTCCTATTTTATGCTGTTCCAAATTGTAAACATGCCACAAGAAGTTTCCCCTTCTCTTCCTCTTCTAATCCTTGTTTATTTTCTTTGGAATGCTTACAGACACATCTTAATGTTCTGAGGCTCTGTCACTTGTGTGCCCCTCTGGGAAGGATCCGACTGAGCTTGCCTGTGAAAATTGGCATTTTTGAGATCTCATGCAAAAGGTCTCCAAACCAGCATTCCAGAGCTGGGAAATGCCATTCCATTGTTCCACTGAGGGAGTGGGCCACGATGAGACAGAGTGATTCTGTGATGCTGTGAATAATTTTTTACCTGGAAATAATGTTAGATTTGTAGAATAGTGGCCAAGCGAATACGGAGAGTTTCCATACACTGTTCACCCAGTTGTCCCCATTGCTAATATCTTACATTACCATAGTACATTTATCAAAACCAACAAGCCAACATTGTTGCAGTATTATTAAGTAGACTCCAAATTCTATTTGTTTTTCACAAGCTTCCACATGAATGTCTCTTTTCTGTGCCAGGATGCAGCCCAGGATTCCACACTGCATTTCGTTTTCGTATCTCTGCAGTCTCTGCTCTCTGATAGTATCTCAGTTTTTCTTGTTTTATTTTTGTCTTTTGTTTTGTTTTTAGGACTTGACAGTCTTAAAAAGTCTGGCCAGGTATTTTGTAGATGTTCCTATTTTAGATGTGTTTGATGTTTCTCTCATGGTTAGACTGGTTATAGGTTTTGGGGAAGGAAACCATAGAGTATGTCCCTCCTCATCAACATGAGATATTATTATTTGGGGGAAGGGTACGTGAAATCAGCATGAATTTACATTGATGAGGTTGACCTTGATCATTTGGTGAAAGTAGTATTTGACTGGTTTCTTCACTGTCAAGTTACTATTTTTCACTTTCTATTCTCTCTCAGTGATGCAAATCACTGACTCTAGCCCATGTTCAAGAGAGAGTGGATTAAGCTCCATTTCCCAGAGGGGGGATATATACTTAGAGTTTTTGGAATTCTTCTTTAAAAAAGGTTAGTCTTCTCACTCCTGAATGATTTTTTAAGATGCTGACGTAATGGAAACCTTCTGAATCAGTAACATATCCAGTGCTGTTTGTTTGGGAAAGGTATAAACTTTCATTTTCCCACCTGTTTCCTTGGGAGCATTAAGAGACATAAGAAAATTTCAGGGGCAGTCATTTCTGCCTCATACCAGGAGAGATCTTTAGATCCTTTCTGGATTTGTCTAAGTGTGTTTTCCCCATATGCCCACCTGGAGCCTGCACCAGTTCTTCAAGGTCATGCCCCTGGTCCCAGGACCCTAAAATTCTCTGCCCAATGAATCTCCATAGTCCTCTTCTCCAGGTCTGTCTTCAGAAGGCAGACTGGGTCCCTGGTGTATGAACTTCAAGGCCTCTGGGGTGGTCAAAAGGCTTCTGTGGACAGAAGTCTGGGTGTCCACATAGGTATAAGTAAAGAAGTAGGATACAGCTGGGTTTGGGAAGACAAGGCAGCAACAATTCACATGTCAGAGGCTGAATATCATTCTCTGATGTCACGTTTCGATTCAAATTCTGAGAACTCTATTTTGGAATCTGGCCTCCAGGTTGAAGAAAAAGTATATCCATTAAGATAGGAGAATAGAACAAATTTTATTTAATAGTTTTCTTGGTTGGGTTATAATTTAGATACGAGTTATGTGGCCCTCCATTTATACTCCTGCCCAAAGCTCTGAAATTATTCAAGTCAGTTCTGGTTATGTACAATGTTAAGTGGAGAAAATGTCCGGGCTATTGGCCATAATTTGTTCCCAGCTCCAGCAACTGGGAATGCACATCCCCCAGACAATAGCAGTCACTGTGGCTCAGAGACCTTCCCTTGGGACACAATTCCCTTGGGAAGCATGAGGGGAGAGCTTCTCTGCTGTCATAATACAGTCTTGTCTTTGCTTTAGTCTAATCCCCTTTATCTACCTAAATCCCATTCTCACTCTTCTCCGTCTATCCAACCCTCCACTATTTGAAATTATTTTTTCATGAAGTTTTCCTTCATTTTACAAATCCCATTTTCAGAAATGTGATATTGAACTCATTTGTAGCTGTAGGTTACTGCCCTTTTCCCTTGGGTACTTTGATTGCAGTTCCGATATAGGCCACTAGGTAAACAGTGGCTCCTGGACTAGGGGGTCTCCGTGGTCTCTCAGTCTAGGTTCTCACAAAGCAGAGTTAACTGAGAACTCAGCATGGCTTCACATGCAATGTGGCTAAGTATAGCCATTTTATTATAGAATCTATTTAAGGGACACACATACACACATGTATATACTAGATGTTGGTGCACCAGTGGGATCCCTTGGCCTGGTCTGTGGGATCAGGTCAAAACCATCTTTCCGGCATCCCCCAAAGAGTCCTGGATTGCACAGGCCAGGCCCAGGGACCCTGCCAGTGCACAACTGGGGCCAGGGGGAGAGGTATGGGAGGTTGGCTACCTGGGGAGGGATCACAGGAGGGCTCCAGGGTGAGTCCAGCTCATCTTGCTCAGACCCAATTAGTCAAACCCCAGCAGCAAGCTAACCTACCAGTTGGAGCGTCTTTCCCCTGGTGGTCAGTGCACATCATAGTGAGCAGTTGAGTGGCCTTAGCATATCATTAGCATATTATGTTTTGATTGGTTGAACGGCTGACTGGTCAACTGGACACAGCATATTAGGGTTTTATTATATAGGATATATATATATATATTATATATTATATATATTATATTATATTATTATATATATTATATATAATATCTATATAGATATTATGTATAAATATATATAATATCTATATATAATATAATATAATAATATATATAATATATATAACATAATATATATAATATATAGATATCTATATAATATAATATAATATAATAATATATATAATATTATAATATTATAATATATATAATACTATATTATAATATAATATAATAATATATATAATATATAATATAATATATATAATATATAGATATCTATATTATATATAGATATTATATATAGATATTATATATATATATATATCCTGATAAAAATGCTTATGAGTGCATACAAGATAGATCGTTAGTCACTGATCATTATTGACTCCTTAATAAAATCATGATTTTCTTTTAGGTTTATTAGAGTAGTTTCTCTAATTCATCTGCAATCACTTATCTAAATCAAAGGCTCTTTTGAGGGAATATGAAGAACTCTCGGATTTCAGGTAACCCTAGGAGGTGCTAAAATCCTGTAGTTGTATCCTAATCAAAGAGACTTATTGGCTTATAATGACCATTTTCCCTTTCCAGCCATGCATGGGTCCTCGGTCCTCCTCTATCATGACCTCTCCTTCTCATTTTTGGGGTTGAGCCAAAATCCACAGGAAGCAAATTAACCAAAGAATGTCCAGGTTGGAAGGACTCTTTCCCCTTTCTTGGCCCTGCTAACAGTCTTTTTTCAGTAAATTATTAAAGGTATATTGTTGTTACTAGTTTTTTATAGGTTTGCTCTGAAGAACTAATGTTACTCATCTTTAAAGTGCTACATATCTATAAAAGTCAAAATCCATACCATCATCCATTTCCATCTACTAGTATTTTTCTGATTCAAACTGTTCCTTCAGCCCCAACTGTGAAATTGAATAAATCCCGTGTGGGTTACATTTATAACATTGTTGCTGTTGGTTAGTATTATAGGAGTATGGCTTCCTACTCTGGGGCTCCAGTCTGGCAACAGAAGGAACCGAAGGGATTGTTTGGGGATAATACGCTAGAGGTTCCAATAAATGACTTTGAAATGGACTCTTGGGAAGCAACTCCTAAGCTGGTGACAACATCTGCTTTTTATGATTGACTTACCTCATAGAGTCGGCGCACAGAGGCCGGCGGTGAGCTCTGTTGAACTGAGGGTGTTCCAATGTGGCTTTAAAACAGTTTTGTTTCTAGCTCATGAGATGGAGAATTGAGATGAACAGTGTTGAGAATGGTTCCTGGCATCACCCAGCAGCATCCATTATATTTTTTTCGGAAGAGAAAAGTTGCTGCCCTGATCAGTTTGGCTCAGTGGATAGAGCAGCAGCCTGCAGACTAAAGGGTCTCAGGTTCGATTCCGGTCAAGGGCATGTTCCTTGGTTGTGGGCACAGCCCCAGTAGGGGTTGTACAGGAGGCAGCTGATTGATGTTTCTCTCTCATCGATGTTTCTAACTCTCCCTCTCCCTTCCTCTCTGTAAAAAAACAACAAAATACATATTTTTAAAAAAGAGACAAGTTGCTGAGAAAATAAATACTATTTGGCTAGGTATCGTGAGGAGTTAAAAAGGCAGTCTTGGCCCTTAGGCAATGTTCTGTCTATAGGGGCAGGCAAGAAAAATAGAAAATGCAAATACGTATAACTGCATCTACATTTCCATCATCCCAAGAGCTAAATAATGGTTGCTGTTGGAAACAGAATGAATAACGAGGCCGAGTGGGGTCAGTCAATAACCACCCAGAATAAATTGCTAATCAGAAACGGAGTTAGCACAGGCTGATAAATAACAAGGTTAGTTGATCTGAAGAAGGAACCTGCTTCCCCTCATGTCGGTAATTATGTCAATACAGAGAAAGACAACTTGCCTCTCACTTCGTTACAGCCAGATGATGTTGTAAATCAATTACAGTTCGCAGGCACCCTCGCCTGCAGTCGCCTGCCTGGCGGGGTATTCAGCAGCTGATCCCAGCTTGCATTGCTCGAGCAGTTTAATTATCGTCTTGGTATCTAGCATGTATCGGCGCAAGAGAGCTTGGGCTCAAGTCTCCATACAGCCATGCTTTCAGACTTCACTGTGTACACTAATTACCTGGGGATCTTGTTAAAATTCAGAGACTGATTCAATAGGTTGGAGGAGGGGCTTATGATTGTTTCTAATAAGCTCCCAGATGACCCTGACGTTGCTGGTCCATGGAACACACTTTAAATAGAAGAACACTGGGAGCAGGAGAGTCTGTCAAAGGAAGAAATGTGTGCATGTGCTCCTTCTCTGTAATCCCTCTTGTTTTGAGTTTTTCTCTTCCCTCCCTTCAGGGCTGTCTACCTGTTCCCTTCTACCCCTGATCTCCTGTGCACACACTAGGCCCAGAGATTCGGGTTCAGCTGCTGTGAGCTGGGGCTTGGCATTGGTGTTTTAAACTGCTTCGAGATGATTATCACATGCAGGCCAATTGGAAAGACACTGATTTATCATCATTTTAGAATAACATATTTATTTTTGAACCTGTCTTCATTCAACACATAGAATTGCTATCTGCAATCATCAATGCTACCTTTGCTGGTGGTAAACTACATCTGATATGTAACTGAGTTTACCTTTGCCCCACTTTGGATATTTGCTTGTTATCTGGACACCTAGGTGCTCCTCACGGCTGCCTAAGTGGACTCGCATTCCTATTGGTCCTCAAACTGCGCTGGTTCTCTAGCTTCTTCTGTCCTGTCACCATCCTGGGATCTGCTTTCTAATAAGACCCCACTTTCACACTTGAGCACATTGCTCGCTCTCTGAGCAGCACCTTCGTCTGCTCTTGACTGCGCGGGGAGGGCCCCTCAGCCCAGGGCTCCTAAGTCTGCTGAGAGAGCAGAGCCTGCTTCCATGCACCGCTTCCTCCCTGTGCCCACACTGCGCTTGCCAGTCAATCAGAGGCTGGGGAGCATCTTTCATTGTGTGAAACCAGGCATTTGTTGCGTGGAAACATTTCTCTTAAGAAGTCAAGTCTGGTTAAATGCATTTGCTTTTGGGTCCGCACTGCTTGCAGAATGCCAGGTGTGCATGTGGGGCGGGGCAGCACTGACACTCACACTGGGCGGTTGGTTCTCTGTCTGTGGAGCATCTTGCATTCTATTTGTAGGCTTTCTGCTCAAATAGCACAATGACAACGCGCTGGCTGGGACTCCTTCGCCTCTTTCTAGAATATCATGTTGACAGCCCAGGTTTCACAAATGTCCCCATTGATGAATGGAGGTATCTTTACTCAAAAATGAGCATGCCAAAGGCAGTCAGACTATTTCCACTGCAGCTTCCTGTCATTTGTGGTGTTCTCTCCATAAACCACAGGGTTCAGCACTGACTGGCGGCTGTTTACAGAGTTCCGGAGATAATTAAGTCGAATTGGATCTGCTCTCTTAGTATGGTGAGGAAATACACTGACATCCATTATGTACAAGCTGGAGGGGCGGAGGGTGTGCGATTCTTGTCAGTTCTGATACATGCTCAGGCCTGGGAGCTTGTGAATGGGAAAATGTCTGTGGGTGAACACTGGATGCTAGGTCAGAAGCAGAACCGCTGCTGGATCCTCAGGCACTGAGGTTTGGAAGAGAGGAGAGGAGGGGCCCTATCTCCTGGTTGGGAGGAGAGGAACTCACAGAGTGAAAGGAGCACGGCCTGGAGAGTCCTGGCTGGGCGGGCGAGTCAGTGGGGAGTACCAGCGCTCTGGGTGGGAACATGGCAGAAATATCCTCTCTACAAGGCCATGTTGCCGCACCTTCCAGCCCCGTCAGCTACCCACGACTCTCTTTTATTTTGCTTTTTCATAAAATCGATCACATTCTGAAGTAATCCTATTTATTTGGTTACTTGCTTATTATTTGTTTTCTTCCCTTGAATTTCAGGTCAATAAGAACGGGGCTTGACCTGTCTGCTCACTGCTACACATTTAGTGCTTGGTACAGTGACTAGAAACTATTAGGATTTGTATTCGTTTCCTGTGGCTGCCATAACAGATCATCACAAACTGAATGGGTTAAAACAACAGAAATTTTCTCTCTCACAGTTCAGGAGTGCGGAAGTCAGGAATCCAGGCGCTGGCAGTGGCAGCTCTTCCGGAAGCTCCAAGGCACAATCTGTCCCTCCTCTCTTTCAGCCACTGGTGGTTCCTGCAGTCCTTGGAGTTAGTTCCTTGACTTGTATCTGCATCACTCTAATCTCTGTCTTCATCCTATGGCCTTCTTCCCATGTTTATCTCTGCATGTCCTCTCCACTTCTCCTTTTTAAAAAAAAAAAAAAATTTATTGAATCTTAGAGAGAAAGGGAGAGGGAGAGAGAGAGAGAGAAACCGTGAGGATGTTAATGCTCAGGAAGATATAGTTCAGGGAAAAAGACAACAGCCCCAGCAACTAGTTGTGAGCGTTTAAGTAATGACCCACAGAAGAGGCAAGTTGCTGAGAAAAAAAGATGTCTACTTGAGGTGGTGGGTGACGGGAGAGACTTTTGTGGTGTGTAAGTACCTCCATCAAGATTCAGCAATGGTCAAGGGAGGAAAATCCCCCAAAGACTGGACTTCTTTAGGTTCTGCAGAATGGGTTTTCCGACCACTGGCGTTAATGGCAAGGAGTCAAGACAATTAGGGAGCCTGGCCCTGAACTGCACTCTTGTTCACATTCTTCCAGAGTCGCTGGCTTTTCACTTTAGATATATTCTGATTCAAACTGTGTGCTGCTGTTGCACTTTTTATCACATCGTTATTCACTGACCACGGCTAATTTGCTTCTGCCATTGATCTGCCTGTTGCTTCTAAAGTGCCACATCAACACCCCCTGCCCCGGCGAAGTGCGGTTGCGTGGCTGAGGCCAAGGCCGAGGCCTGGCAGCCAGCTTGAGCAGCACTGTGTGTGGGACCATGTGGGATTGGGGCTTTGCCAGGTCCTGAAAGACAGTCAATCATGTTCACTCAGAAGGGTCGGCTGTGGTTAGGCATGGCATGGGAGAATAATTAGCATGCGATTTTAAAGTGTTCCTTAATTCAGAGTAGCTGTATTTGTTTTCATGTCAGTAACTGACAATGTCCTGGTGAGCGCACTCTGGAAATGAATGTTTCAAAACATGTGTCCTGTTAGAAAACGACTGGCTATTTGCATACGTTTGCATTGTGTGATCATCATACTTGTGAGTAAGGGGAAACACAGTCAACGGTATGACTGATCTGAACCCGCCCCTTCCTGTGAGGAGGTTTGCTCTGCTCCGGAGTAAGGGAGGCCCAGGGTGGATTGCACATGCAAAGGCGCCTGTGGTCACCTAGCTCAGCCCGAGGAACCCTTCTGCTTCAGAGTCAATGACATCTTCTGCTCCCCAGCAGAAGGCTGGATTTGAGCTTTTTATGGACTCTGATAACAGCTGGCAATTCATTTCTCCTTCCATTTCCCTGCCACCCACAGCCTCCCCAAGAGGCAGGATGAAAGAGAACGTCATTGCTCTTCCTTTCTTCTCTGGCTTTGATTTCCTCCTCTTTCTCTGTGTTTCTGAAACTTTAAAACAAGCAAATAAATAAAAACACAGTTTATCCTCATTCTAAGCCTTGCTCTCCTTCCTGGGATCCTCCCAACCCCCGACTCCAATTGTGCTGCTACATGGTTTCCTTGCTCACTCTCTTCTCAGTCCCTCCTTCTCTTTCTCTCTTTGTATTATTTAGGATTTGGCTTGGCTGCTTCAGAGTAGAACAAACAACAATGGCTCAAATTAGATAAATGCTTAACTCTCAGATGGCAATGTGTGCATGTGTGTGATCAGGGGGACTGGGCAAATTGGCTGTTTGGGCATCTAGGGACCCAGGCTTGTTCCTGCCATCCAAGAGAGCCATCCTCATGCTTCTGGTCACTGTTGATACTCCATGGCCCCCAGCATCTGAGTTTTCTCCCCGAGGAAGGGAAGAGGAAGATGTGGAACGAAAGCACAGCCTGGTTGTTCCTGGAAATTGCCCGGGGCAGGTCCACTGGCATGCTTTTGGCCACATCTAGTTATAAGACAGGCTGGAAGAGGATATCTCTAGCTGACAGCCATGTGTTCAGTTACAACTAAGGGGCTTTATGGTCAGAAGAAGAAAGTGGAAAATAATGTGAAGGGACAAATATCTGCCTGTGCCATACACTCATGCCTTAACCTTTGTATTAAAAATGACTGAAGACTGGAGTAAAGCAGACTAGATGGAAGTTGCTGATGGGGAAGAAGAAGGAAAAAGTGATAAACTGTGTCAGTAAGCCCAAATATGTTAGTCACCTAACCATGTCCTACACATATACAGACTCCACACCGCTACTCAGCAGATTTTATGGGGACTGTAAGGAATTCAACTTCATGGGCATTGATGTCAAGCTAACATGGGTTTCAACCCAGCTCTCCCTCTCACTTGCTCTGTTAGACTTTGGCACATGACCTAACTTCCCTGAACTTAGACTTCCACATCCATGGGTTAATAATGATATCTACTTTATTGTGATGGTTATAGATAGCACCAGAGAACCGATTCTTATGATGCTTGGTAGAAGGTGAGCTCTCCAGGAATCTTGGCTGGTATTGCTTCCCATAAGGTAGACATTGTTTTGGAAGCTGGGTATGCTATCCCTAAATTAGAAATCCACAATGGAACTAGCACTCACAAGAATGTCCATGGTGGAATGGGGTGGGGATGCAGCTCTGTGATGAGCTGAGGGAGCCTAAAGGAAGGGCCTTTTTGGGTGTGGTTGGTGGGTCTTTCTAGAAAGAGATCCTGAACACAAGGATTTGGGAGGTGGTCCCAGGAAATATTAGTGGTAAAGGGAGAATGGAGAGAGGGAAGGGAAGGGAAGGAAGCTGACAGTGGCATTATCAAGCAGGTAACCACCATACTATCCTGCTGGGAGTTCTAAGGGACAGTGTAGAAATGTCTCAGGTTATCCCACCCAGCTAGCAACTTGCTAACTTCCACTAGTTATATGTAGAGGTCTGCTCCAGGGGATATTAACTCCCTAGCATTTCTGCCCTCCCGCCATCCAGCTAAGAGGGCCAAAGAAAGCCCTCAGGCAAAAAGACATAGGTGCATGCAGGTGGAAGCCATTGGCTGGGTTGCTGCTAAGGGGGCATAGGTCAGGAACCCATAGGTTGGCCTCTATTCCACTGGATGGCCTCACCCAGGGCATAGACTTTCCACCTGTGGCCTGGGGGTGCTGTCTGTTAAGGTGATAAAGAATGCCTGTGTGCTGTCATTTTCCAATTATGCTGTGACTCTGTGTGTTTGAGGATTATTTGGTCATTTGCAGATTTTTTTTGGTAAGTGCTATGAATCAATGCCCAAGACCTTCTATTTTTTCCTGAAATACAGGTTGAGTGGTGAGTGGCCTTGTACCTCATGGATCTAGATAATGTGGCAGTTTATCTTGCCGACTTAAGGTAACACTCCTACTCTACTTAATCATGATGATGATCATAATTGATGGAGTGCTCTTGTGGTATCAGGAACTGTGCTAATCAATTACTATGTGACCTCATTTAGTGCTCATGACTTCGTCATCATATATGCATTATTCCCATTTTACAGAGGAAGAGACTGAGGTTTAAAGGGTAGGACAGTATGTCAAATGATTGTTTCTTTGCTTTTATGAGGTGATGAGTGATTATGCCATGAATATACTCAGGAGTCTAGATGAGTTTGTGTAAGCCTTAAACTCCCAGAAGAAAGATGTCACATCTATCCGCATCGAGACCCTATCTTGTTCTGCTTACCCTCTCATTTTGTGTCATCACCTCTTTTGCTCCTCTCTCTCTCTCTCTCTCTCTCTCTCTCTCTCTCTCTCTCTCTCTCTCTCTCTCTCTCTCTTTCTCTCGCTTCTCAAATCTATGAAGCCTGATGAAGGAAAGAAAATCACTGGAGGTTAGCTTGTCAAATTCTCACTTATGGTATAAAAATGAGAGCAGAAAGAAACAGGCTACTTGTGAAGGATGTTTCAACAAAACTGTGCCCATCTTACTGTGGGGCAGTTGTAAGACAAGCTCTGTAATTTACAGACAGGATGCTCTGTGTAGAAGACCAGCCTTTCAATTTACTTTCAAAAATAAATTCGGTACTTCTGAAAGGTCTTCTTCCTGTTGAGTAGACTCAGAGCGCGCACATTCAGGATGGTTTTCTGGTGGGTCTGCCTTAACACTGTCAGAGCTGGCCCACCTGGGAAGCTGGTAAGTAGATGTGATGTGTTTTACATTCCTGGCCCTTTTTCCAGGCTGCCATTCTGAGTGCCAGTGGGAAGAGCAAGCCGTGTTATGTGAACATATTTCCAATCTGTTAACTCAACATTCAACTTTTTAAAAAATATATACAGACTAATAAATAGCTCTCAGATGGCAGTGCATTCTAATTGTCGCTGAGGAGGAGAAACAAAATCATGGAGCCAGTTATTGGGATGCACAGAGCTCCCCTCCCTGTGACCCCTGGGAGCAGTCTGGTCCTTCCAATGCATACTTTTCAAGGAAAGGTCTGATTGAATTTGCACTGGGCAGCTCCCGTGGTGAATAGTGGTAAAAACTCTTGGATTTCCTAGGAGATGCTTGTTAGCCACTAGGTACTCCGTGAGGTTTCTCTCCCATAAATGTGCACAGCAGGCTGGAGTGAGGAGTGTAACCTTCTTTCGAGGTGTGAAATTGCATGAACTTGTGCTATTATTTTGAAGTCATGACTAACACGGGAGTGGACAATATGGAATAAATACACACTGGCCAGTCTGTACTATGAACAGCTTTTATAACCTCTTCTCTCCTCCCTGCTGTTGAAAGCACTCTTGCAATGGCTTCTTTTTTAGGCTTTAAAGAATAAGTTTATATGGCAATTTATACGTCAACACAGGTACATTTAACAATAAAGCACCAGTCTTCTTTTTTAATTACACCCATTTGTTCATTAGGCATTACCTGAGCAGTGGCTGTGCTGGACCCTGTACTTGAATCCGAGTACATAAAGACAAAGATGACATAAACCCCGACCTCAAGAAACTCACAGCATTACTCATAAAGTGAATTAATGTTATTGTATTGCAGGACTTCTTGGGTGTAAATAAAGGGTGAAGAGACACCTTATAATTCATGCAACTTATCCAGATTTAAGTGATAACCCCTTCAAAAGCAGTAATTATACATAAGGCCTTTTACTGGCACATGGGCTTGCTTTGCACAGTAATGATATTAAAGAGAGACTGTTTTCATCATGAATGTCAGTATTCAAACTCTAAATCACTCTGCTACAAGCCTGCAGCATAGAATTTGATTATACTTTTTTTTTTTTATTGCATTGAGGGAAATTTCAAAAGCCTAAGGCACTGGTGTGTGTTATTGATAGCAACCCTACAGATGGACCTGGATTGCCTTAACTCTTTCCTTTTCACATTCCTTTGCAGTGAGAGACGTGCCTGATTTGTCCTGCATTAATTCCTGTATCTTTCTCCCCTTGCTACCCCTCTGAGATGTCTATCTCAAGTCCCTGTCCCCCTTCCTGCTTGGTAATAAGGTGAATTCCATCAAGATGTCAAAATGTTCTAAACTCTCCAATTTAAGAAGACTTCCTGAACCCATGCCCTGTCCAGTAACTGTTCTATGGTTTCCTGTCTCTTTATCACCAACCTTCTAGAATGAGTTAGTGACAGAGTTTTTCCATTTCAATGCACCATCATGCCACTGAAAAGACTTCCACCGGCGTACTAATGACCTCTCTGTTGCAAAGCTAATGAATAGTTTTCATTTTTATTTACTTTATTTCTCTGGGCCATTTACTGTTGGTCTCACTCACCCTTTTTCATTAATTTAAAAATACATACAAATGTAATACATACTTAATAGTCCATCAGTACTGGGGCACACTAAGTGGTAATTTACACTCCCCTTCTCCTCTCTATGATTCTCCAGTCTCACTTGTCGAGGCCCACTTTTTGATAGTCTCTTGCATATCCTAGAAATACTCAGTTCAGATTCAACAGGAAAAAAATACCATGAGACCATACCACACATATGGTTCTTCAACCTGCTCTTTTTATGTAATGTGCGTTGAGCATCTTTACACATTGGCATGTATACATTCAGTTTTTGATAACAGCAGCATAGTATTGTAAAGTCCATCCATTTGAAAAGACTGCCCTGCAGACGACAGCAGTGTTCCGCCTTCCTCTATAGACATCATCTCAGCCTCTTCTGCAAGGATAGTTTCTGGACTCTGTCCTAGAGCTTCAGAGCCACAGCTCCAGCCTTCAAGGTAGATGTCACCTCTTCCTACTCACTGTCACATGCTGACATGCCATTTACTCTCTAAGCTTTACCTCCTATCCACATTTCCTTTCTAACTTTCATACTTAATTGCCCGCTGCATACTTCCACTTGAATACAAGAATTAAACACACCAGGAATTTAGCTTATTATCTCTCTTTGTTCCCATTCCCTAATCCTGCTTCTTCTCCCTAGTTTTCTATCGTAGTGAACGCTATTCCCAGCAGACAAATCCCTAATGTTAAATACTTTGGGTTATTTTATTTTGTTAAAATCAAAAGGGTTATTTATTTATTTTTAATTTATTAAATTTATCTTCATTGTTGAAAGTAATACAGATGTATCCCTTTCTCCCACCCCCAATGACCCCTTCTTGCCCACACCATTGATAATTTTTTTAAAAAGTCATTTTACATTGTATTCACAGCTGTTCTAATAAGGGTATGTCCTGATATTCTCTATAGATAAACAGCCAAGTCAAAATGTGTCCTGTTTTGGTAAAAATGATCCCAAATACATGTGGTATTGCTTTCTATTGGCAATTGGAGAAGGACTGTGAAATAGGGATGAAATAGGACAGACAGTAGCAACAGTTCTTTCAGTTGTGGAATAGTAATTTCAGCTGCTTGTGGCCATGTTTCAGGGCAGTGAAGGAACTGAGTGTCAGCCATTGTTTTGGGTGCTTCCTACGCACATATTATTGCATAGATATTATTATCTTAATTTTGCCTGGGGAGGAATGAATGATCAGGGAAAATAACTTGTTCAAGGCTGTATTGTGAAGGTTGTATTCACAACCCGTAAAGCTCCCTAATGCAGGAAGATTTCTTAAGAAAAAGATGAGGCATACACATGATTTGGGGAACACAATGCCTTTATCATAGTGGGATGTGTTTTTCAGTGCCAACAATCACAATATTTTTCCAGCAAGATACTGATGTTTTGTCTTTTTTCTCCACTTGCTCAAATGAGTCAGAGACTTTTAAAAGCTCAAACAGGTAATTGGATAAACTGTCCTTATAAAAGCACACAGGGCTTAAGGAGGTTTTGGCTGTTCCAGCTCATGGTAAAGAGGAGGATTCTATTTTTAAGATAATTACATGTTACTTTTGATAAAGCAAAAACATTCGAAAACACAGGCATAGATTGAGATTGGTCTGCTGAGCCGGCCGCTGCCCGAGATTAACTTGTGGTAATGACTCTTGGGAGCAGTGAGTCCCGTAGGAAGTTAATGAGTGAAGAAAGAGCAGATGAGCTCAGTGGGTCTCCCTTCACATGTAACTCAACACTGCCTTAACCTAGAAGGCCTGCTGTGAGTGATGATTATGTTACTCATTGATGGTTAAGAAAGGTCATTGTAGGAGGCCTTGGGAAACATCAACTAAAGTTGTATAACTACTTGCAATGTATTATTTCACTCTCTGAGTGCTTCCATAACTTGTATTGAACGGAAATTCATTGATTGCTCCTTCTTTGCTGATTTCTTCACATCTATATTCCAGACCTCTGCACTTCTCAGGGCCAGGACCCATCTGCTTTCTCTCCATCTGCAGTCACTATGTTATCCCAGCTCATTAAGTACCATCTGGAAGGTGATAACTTCCAACATGAAATCCTCAGTCCAACCTCCAAATACATTTCTAATGACCGACTTGACATTTCCTCTTGATGTCTTATAGACTTTTTAAACTCATGTGCAAAGTGGACTAATCTGATCACCATTCTCCCACCTTCCATTAGCCCATCCTTTCCAGATCTTCAAAAAACCCCACAAAACAAAACAAAACAAATCAAAACAACAAAGAAACAACAACAACAAAAGACTTTCTTTCCAGTTGCTCAGGCTAGAAGAGTTTTAAGTCATCTCTGACTCCTCTTTCTCTCACTCTCTACATCTAAACCACCAATGTCAAATCCTGTTGGCTTTATCTCCAAAATATATCTTGAAGCCAACCATTTCTTGTCATATGTATTTCTGTCATCCTGGCCCAAGCCACTATCTCTTCTTATCATCATTGTACCTATTCTCAACCCAGCAGTCACAGTGATTCTTTTTAATAGACTTAAAATGCTTTATGATCTTCTACTCAGAACCCTTTAATGGTTTTTGAACGCAAGTTGAAATCCTTATAGTGGTCTTTAGCTCTCCATGACCCGCACCCCTCTGCCATCCCATCTCCTCTTACCTTCTTTATGATTCTCTTTACTCCAGTCACACTGATCTCTCTGCTGATCATTAGACATACCAGGTACAACTCTCACTAAAAGGTTCATTAAAACATGGATTTATGGAACCCCTCTCCAGAGTTTGTAATTCATTAGGGCTCAGGGCCATAAATATGACTGGTGATTTTCATTACTAAAAGGTTTCAAGTACCATTGTTCTGGGATTTCAGGGACCACATCTTGAGAACCACTGGTAGTTTGCTGATCAACCAGATCTCTGAGTGGGTGGATGCAGGCCATGATTTACAGTGTCTGCTAATTTCTATGATGTGAATAATCCCACCATGGCCAATTTCTGGCTCCCAACATGACATCAACTGACTCATAAAATTTCTAAAACTTTAACAACTGGCTCTCACTAGCACATACTGGAATGGAACCACTGATCTAGAACAGCTCTCTAGGGCCTACTTGGGGGAAAGGGTTGAGGAGAAAGCTATTGCTTATTCTATACTTACTACATCCTAGTCACTGTTTTTGGTCCTTGACATAAAATATTACATTTGGTCATTGTGAAAAATCTTTGAGATTACTTCTTGTTATTTCCATTTTTAGACAAGGAAATTGAAAAGTCAAATTATTTCTTTGAGTCCCTCTCCTTTCAAATAAAAAATACAGTACTTGAATTTTTGGGGTGGTACCATAGCATTGGGGCCATCATTGTAAGGCTACGAGATGAAAAATGTGTGAAGCTAAAAGTAACCTATAAAAGATAGAGGTGTAGTTTGGCCTGAGATGACTAAATTCTCTTCAACTGGAATTTTGGAAGGCAGCCCCAATGAGAAAACATGTACAGAGAATAGGTTAACTATGTGGGGGCTGCAGCTCTCAAAGCTGATCATAGCCCCTGGGCCAAGTGCAGCTGGAGAATATGTTTCTTCCCTTAGTTACTGCCTGATAATCCAGGAACTAGTAAATGCAGATCAAAGGAGACTGCAAAGCTCATATATTGAGAATTCTGGTGCCAGGTGCTAAAACAACCTTCCTTTGCAGGCAAGTGAATTCTCTCAATTGATGGAACAGAAGTTGCTCCAGGCAAAGGCCCCACTTTTTCCCCTACTTAATTGCCTCACTATCCTCATTCTGGATTGAGCTTCAATCACTTTACTTTCTAAGCTTGGAACCCCTGGGACAGGTTTCCACTGGCATGCTTTGTAAGCAATGGGGGCGATTATCCAGGCATCAAAATTGCTTTTCTCAGGTCTTTTCTAGCCAAGCCCAGTCTCTGTTCCTTCAAATTGCCTGGAACACTGCACTCTACCTCACCATCCTGTGCCAGTGGAGACCTGAATGTTACAGACCTTATGCTGACCCCAAAGTTCAAGGCAATGCAAAGCAAAGTCCAGTGAGATGAAAATCAAGTTGCATATTCTAAGCTGCCTTGATCTTTTACTTTATTTAAAAAATTTTATTTTTCAATTACAGTTGACATATAATATTATATTAATTTTAGGTATATGACCCTGACATTATATATCTTACAAAGCGATCACCCCAATAAATCTAGTACCCATCTGACACCATACATAGTTGTTACAATAGATCTTCATACTTTTTTATTGGGCTATTAGAAGAGTTTCTGGGCTCCTGCTGTTCCTGAGGCTTTTCAGTGGGGCTCATCATAGCAGAGAAGTAACCCTGAAGAAGGTAAGAAGGGCTCCATCTCTTCCACAGATGGGAAAGCAAAGGATACTTCATTTTTAAGATTCATTCATTCATTCAAATACTATCAGAGCAAGTACAGGGCAACTAGAGGAGGGAGATATCACTCAGGGAACACTTCTTGGAAAGCTTTAGGAAAGATTTTTGGAGATGTAGTTATGAGGTCATGGTATATGAAAGGAAGAGGGAGACCCAAGGCCTTCATGTAACCAAAACACCCAAATGTCAGAATGTTGTTGTTTTTTTACCTACCCTATAGGACAAAATCAATTTAAAGCCATCAAAAGAGCAGAGTTTTCCTAACTTGTTCTGCCGCGTCTCAGGGTTTCCTTATACCCTGAAGATGGATTCAGAAGTGTGCTGCCATTTCCTTTTCTCTCACTATACCTCAAGACCAAAGAACAGAATGCAACAAAATGACTACTTCTCATCTGCAGGGTCACTTGAGTGGACCTTAAATATCAGATAAAGAACTAAAATGTCATCTTTACTATGACAAACCTTAACTTGAATGGTGGTCGTCTGACTCTGGATAAGATGGCCTAGTGATGCTGAACCCAATCTTGCCCACCCCAACGCTGGCAAAGAGACACAGTGGTGATGTGGTCCACAGGGTGAAAGAAACAAGATGCTGGGAGACGCAGGCTCAGTTTATTTTTCTCATTACCCCTTCTCTTCCCTGGATATAGTGAGAAAAGAGGGGAGATAGACTAGGATTGTTACCCCACGAGAACCCCTTCTATCTGGGACATTAGGAGTGAGGAAGAAGCAGTTAGCTCTACTGTCTTGCACTAGTCAGAGAAGGAAAAGGCGGCCAGGGCTTGTGGCTGTGCAGAACGTCCTCAGTAAAGACCAGGCAAGTCTTCCACAAAGCAGAACCATTAGGACACATTTCTAGCGGGCATTTCTTCTTCCCCCTTGTATGAGGTGTCGAGTTAGGAAAAACTTGCCTCACAGAAACTGTAGTCCCTGGCAGGCCACCCTCTGAGGGTTCCATTGACAGTCTTTTCTGGCAGTCATGAATAAGAAGAGGTAAAAGAGAAAGCTCAGGGCTCTGGGGCCTCTGAGGCTTTGAGGATAAAACAGATTTTAACTTGCCTCCATCTCTCCAGGACTTTATTAACAGAAGAAAAGATAATGGGGATTTTGTAGGACAGGAGTAGAATAAGGCTGAGTTTGTGCTCTCTTATGCATTCAAAAGAGAAAGAAGGAAAGGAAGACCAAATATGGAATTGGACTTTACTTCCAAGTGAGAACCTTCATCACTTTCATCAGTAGCCATCTGGCATGCCATGTTCCGTGGCATTTCTGTGAAATGACTGGCAACCTCCAACAGTTTCCTTGGCACTCCCCTGAGAAGCCTTCGTTCTTAGCAATGTGCTAGAAATAGTCCAAGCTCAATCCAGGCAGGTAATGATACTTACATAATCAGCACCTTATTCAATCCCAATACAATGAAGCCCTCATCCCTGTGATGCTTCCAGATGCATATTTAGAACTTCTTTGTTTTGACTCTGTTTCATGAGACTTCTTAAAAGAGACGCCAGTAATGGAGTAAAATAACAGTGTTCTCTCTCCCTCTCTCCCTCTCTCCCTCTCTCCCTCTCTCCCTCTCTCCCTCTCTCCCTCTCTCCCTCTCCCCTCCTTTGGATTCTACATCATTGTATTCACATACCCTTAGAGAACTTATTATATGGTGCTATAACTATCTGTATATATATCTTCCCATAGATTTTAGTGCTTAGAGGAGAGAAAACACACCCTTTTCATCTGTGTACCTTCATCATTGAGCACAGATGCTGAAGAAAGATTTAGATGGATAAATGTTTCAACTTTATGCTCTGTATCCTTAGTACAATTGGCTCACAACAGGTTACCCAATCACTCTTTTTCAGAATGTAAGTGAAACTTTGGTTCAAGATCATTCTGAAGAGGATTCTTTGCCTCCCTTCCCCCGCCCCCAAGAGATATGGGTCTTTCTCAAGGTGCTATGTGGGGAAACAAAACAACACCCAAAATGCATCTTTCCACAAGCACAAATGTGTTATTCTAATGCTATAGCCCAGCGGTTCTCAACCTTCTGGCCTTTAAATATAGTTCCACATGTTGTGACCCAACCATAAAATTATTTTTGTTGCTACTTCAGAACTGTAATATTGCTACTGTTATGAATTGTAATGTAAATATCTGATATGCAGGATGGTCTTAGGTGACCCCTGTGAAAGGGTGGTTTGACCCCCAAAGAGGTTGCCACCCACAGATTTGAGAACCGCTGTTGTAGCCAATATTTAGAACTGGTAATTTGATTGGACTGACTTAACCCAAGAATTTATTCAGACTTTCAAGAGACCATTTTTGGAAGAGGAAAAAATGTACATTTGAACAAAATGGCACACACACACAAAATTTGAAAAGCCCATAAACATTTATGATAATAATGTATAAGAAGTTTACTTTATGCTAGAGAGAAGAGGAAACACACAGGACCAAGATTTGGACAGAACTAAGTTCTCTTAGGAAAGGAGCCTGTAGAGTGGCATGCCCCTGTGACGTTCTATTAAAAATACACTGAGTGGCCAGATTATTATGACCAACTGACATTTGTAGGCAAATTAGCTATAATTTCACGATGAAGTTGCTAGAGGGCCAGACCATTGTAAATAGGGAAGCAGGTTGTTTACCACAACATTAGAAGTGATTTTTTTTTTCTGAAGATATGGGAAAACAATGAGATTTAACAGCCTTTGATACATACATATATACACTGAGTGAACAGATAGTTTCCATTAATTTCATTTATATGTTCAAAGAGAGTTCTATATACTTATTATATGGTAGACCTGGTTTTTAAACCCTGCATGTATATACCTGTGGGTACAGATGCATACCATCCACTCACTAATATCCAGTGGTGTTGAATGCTTTGCAAAACAATATTGAGAGCATGTGTAGACCCCAGGTGTGTGTGTGTGTGTGTATATATGGTTATCATGGTTTTGACTTGTAATGGATTTTTTTGTAAGAGTGTTCAGAGTATTAATGCTCTGATGTAGAGTAGCTTATCTAGTAGGCAGTGCTACCTAACACTGTGTTGATTTTGATAATATTTGTTTGTGTTGGCATTTGGATATTCTCTGCCAGGATGTACCTTGCAGAAATTTCACTATTCAAATGCATATGTAAATACCAAGAAAATCTGGAATATCTGTATAGAGCATGCATTTTCAGCATTGTTGCCCCCAACAAGGACGTTTGGTTTGCTAAACTAGCTAGATATCACCTTTGCAAAGCAGCGATTTTTCCAAACTTAAAAACCACATAGGATTCTTTTAAAAGCAAGAGCAGATTCTTCAAAATTCCCTTGGAGGCACTTGGCACCCTACTTGATTGACTTTGACTAAAAAAATTGGGGTTTTAAGTCATAAAATATCTTTAATAAGGGAATATCAAAGGCCCATGCTTCTTCTGAAAGAAGGATATATAACAATCATTCGGTAGATTTTTATAATCATGGTTATGAAGGAAGTTGAGAACAAAGAGTAAACCCATAAATGATTCCATTGAACTATACCCTCCAAAAATCTGGATATTTTGAATCTTAAGTAAATGATAAAAAAGAATTAATAATTTCTCACTTTAAAGATCTAAAGATCAAAGAGAAATAAGCCTTTGCATTGTGTACAGATGGTTATCTTAAACCTCACTTTAAAAATTGCAACTCTTTCCTGAGTCTCAGGCCTGCCAGACTCCCCCATCAGATTTTGAACTCACCCAATCTCCACAACCTACAAGCCAATTCTTTTACATATGGGATCTAGTTGTTGTCATTGGATGGGAGTATGTGGCAGATTAAAATTTAAAATATCACAAAATAACCCAAAGTATAATTATTTTATTTAAGAGAAAAATACTAAGGAAATGTATAAAAATGTAAAAAAGAGTGGAAGGTAGCCATGAGGTTCATGGAGAAGAAACAGGTGTTTGAGAAGAATAGCAGGCAAAGACTGACTGTATTCAGGACCTGGTCTAGAAATGCACCAGCAGGAATCGATGGAACACACATTATCTAGCTTTTGGCTGTAGCCAATCTTTAATTCTCTCAAGGAAGGTGAAGGGAAGGGGGAGAAGGATGGACCACGTCTCTATTTTGTAATGCATAACATATGAGACATGTTTTTCATCAACACTATGCCAAAAAGATTTTGACCCACCTGGTTGTTTGATGAGTGAGTTTATGAAACAATTAGCATATGGAATAGATTATGAAGAAGGTCATCTTAGCATCTGGCTTACGAAATTCCACATTTCCTATGATGCTAGGACATAAGAAGAGCAGTTCTCATAATAGATTAAAGCCAATAACATTTGAAGAATGACTAATTTCCACCCAGGGTCACCCTTGTATTTATTAACATGGTATTGATTTCCTGTTTGCTTTTTTTTCTGAGCCAATGTGAAAAATGATATTTAACCCCTATAAAAGTCATGAGGACTAACTAGACAGACAAGTGAATATTGATGAAAGAACCTAATTCTTCATATTTTTTTCAACTTTTTTCTACTTATATGGGTTGGTGAATTTCTTAGAGAGAGAACCACTGGTTAAGTTTGAAGTGCTGACAAGTAGTAAAATTTAGCTTAAGAAGCTCAGAAACTCTATTTTCTCCCCCTTTTATATACATACATTTTTGGAAAAAGGACACCATACAAAATCCTTAGATATTTAAACTACATAAGATATTTTTTTAACTAAAAGAAATTAGACTGACAAATATAGTCAAATTACTTAGCTTTTTTAGGCTGAGGGATCTGTTAATTTAGAGACCTATATGTTATAAATTTATTTTTAAAAACTTTTGAAAGAATTATGAAAAAGCAATAAAATTATAGTTGCTATTGAACAAACAAATAATACCACCTTCCCAAACAAAATAACTATAGCTGAACCTTGAACTGTGCAACTGTTAAGGGCACCAAGCCCCCCACATAGTCAAAAATCTGTGTATAACTTTTGGCCCCCCCTGAAACAGTGTCCCTTGGTATCTATCCATGGGGAATTGGTTTCATGAAATCCCACAGATAGCAAAATCTGCTAATGCTCAAGTCCCTTATATGAGATGATCTAGATCAATGCATACAGTTGCCTTTCTGCATCCACAGACTCCCAACCACTGATGGAAAACAGTATAGTTATTTATTTAAAAAAAATCAGCATGAACACATGAAGTTCAAACCTGTGTTGTTCAAGGGTAAGTTATAGTTGTAAAGCATGAAGGCATTTTAAATTTCACCTGATTCATGAGACAGGTGAAAAATAAAATGCAATTATTCAGCAAAGATGTTCTAGTCTAGGGGTTGATGAACTATGGCCTGTAGGCCAAATCCAGTCCAGCATGGAGCTAAGATTTTTATATTCTTAGAAGGTTATAAGACATATAATAAAGAATATGCAACAGAAGTCATATGTGGCCTGAAAAACATAAAGTACTTATAATCGTTCTCTTTTCAGAAAGGTGTGTTGACTCCAATATATTCTAAATAAGAAAGGGTTCCTTCATTTCTGTGATCCCTAGAGAACTGCATATCTGCTCTGAGCCGGTTCCCTTGTCTGTGACTTTGGAATCGTTAAACCTGACAATCTTACAAATAAAAAAAAAGGAAGTTTGAAAACCATCACCTACAACTAGGCATTGTTAGAAAGTATCACCCAAACTTGAAGACTTTTTCCATTGAAAAATATGCATTTTGATGGGACTGCTTTTAAATTGGGGGAGGGGAAAAAGTGGACTCCTATTTTGTAGTGACTTTATTCTGTGGAAATATTTTTTAAGTTGTTAGCTTTGAGCGCATGTTGGACATTGCCATTAAATCAGACCCTAGTCCTTTGAACCAAGTCTGAGCTCTGGCTTACCTGTGTTGGGCACACGAAATCTACCTTCGCAGGTTGTGCCAATCATCATGAACAGAAAAGGACCATGTTTCTGAGTGTAGAAAGGGGAGATTATTTAAAATATCAGAAATCAAACTCCTTCTGAGACCATCACTTTGGAAGTGTGAAGATGAAACAGGGTCCTTTCAGTTGGGAAATTAAGGCTGAGACTCATGGGAAATACCAGTGTCTGGAATAGCAGATCAGTAGAAATTAAGATCAACTTCCTCCTGAGAACTGAAAAAGATGAAATGAGACCCAAAGTCTATGCAAATATGCTGAGGGTATCTGTTGGCCTGAGGGAGCAGAGTGAGGCAATTAAATGATCAACAGATCAAAATAATTAAAATGATCATGTATTCAACAGTTAGCACACTTCAGATCTGGGCTAACCATGTATGTACATAATCTCATTTAATCTCCCGAATCACATTATGAGAAGGACATAATTCCATAGGTGAAGAAATGAGCAAGATTACAAAGATGTTAAGTAACTTGTATAAGGTCAAGCCTGATGAGAGGAACCAGGAGGGTCTCAGTAGGAGATGAAACAGGGACAGAGCAGGCAGGTAAACAGATAACTGGCTGAAGTTCTGAAACCACAATCTTGATAATAAAACATCTGGATTTTATCATGTGGATTGCATCTGTCACCTTGGTGACACTCTAACTAGAGTGATTTAAACCAAGAAACCTGCTGCTGGTTTAGTAGTGAACTAGTAGAAGGCGGGGGGATGCAGAAGTTTAAAGTTTTTTTTTTTATCCTCACAGAAGAATATGGGTTTTTGTTTTTGTTATTTTTAATTGATTTTGAGAGAGAGAGGAAGGGAGGGAGAGAGAGAGAGAGAAACATTGATTAGTTGCCTCCCATATGCACCCCAACAGGGGATGTATACTGGGTATATGCCGTGACCCCTTGACCAGGAATTGAACACTCAGCCTTTCAGTGTATGGGGAGATGCTCCAACCAAATGAGACACTCCGGCCAGGATAAGAGTATTATGTGTGTGTGTTTTAAACAATTGTTTCCTGTGCAAATTAGTGAAATAATTAAGAAGTTTTCCTCAATTGATTAGAGTAGATTCTTTAGCCTAGTTTACTTGAAAGTAATAAAGCCTCAAATATTTTACAATCTACTTTGTTGTGAATTCTGCCAATATAATTATTCACAGGAAATACTAATTTAAGTAAATCAAGAATGGGCCTGCTATGCATAGACTCAGAAGTTAGAAGGGCACCTCCACCTCTGTTCAGGAAGTTCTTAGACCTCCACTTCATAGTATTTCATAGTGTAGGACATGGAAGACATTTTAGAGAAGACTTAGTTCAGAGTTCAGCTTCCCTTCTTATTTATAAAAGCAGAAAGGCCCTGTGATTTGCTCAAGGTCAGACAGTGCATTTGGCAGTGCAGATGGAGTGGTGGATTTGAACTGTGCACCCTCAGATGTAGCTGCCTCTCAATGCTCTGTCAGAGAGCCAAGTCTGAGCCCATAGAGATATTCCACCAGGAGTCCAACTGGCCCAGGGGTAAAGTAGCTACCTTGGGCCTGTCTTGGAAGGTCTAATGGCTCATCCTTACAGACATAGATATCTACTCTGTGTAGGTGTTTGCCTTTCCTGTCTGCTAAATGTCAGCCAGAGGATGCCTGACCCACAGACACGGGACCCTTCATATTGCTGACTCTATAGCAAAGGAGGAGTGGGGTCATGACCATAGGACCCACTGATCTCATCACACACTGCACCGTCACCATCCATAGGAGCTGACCTCAAAAAACAGCCATGTGAAGGCATGGCTGAAGCACTAGCTTGGAGGCAATTCTATGAAAGAGTAGAGTGCTATCATGCAACATGCAATATATATGCTTTAAGTCAAGACCTTTCTATGACACTGTGTTGGCAATAGAAAAAATACATGAATCTAGGAAACAAGGTGCCTACAGGAGTAGCTGCACTTACCATCACTCCCAGTGACCCACTGGAGATGCTGCCCCTAGGCTTGCAGGTTTGAAGCAAATAACCTTCTGCAAAAGGATACAGTCAGGTCCCATTGGAGTCCAAGTTACCCCTGTTGCCAAAGCACTTTGAGCATCTTGTATTCGGGGGCCAGTAGGCATGAAGAACAGCCATATTCTGGCAGGAAATGCTAACCAGCAGGGGTAATAGGGCTGTATTTGCACAACGTGGGGAGGGCGGAATGTGTGCACAAACTTTCTGATCTGCTTTGGCACCTGCTGGCCTTCATCCCATTAGAGCTGTGAACAGATATGTGCAGGAGCTTTGAGGTCAGAAGGACGTGATTTCTCAGAAACAGTGGAAGTTTGGGTCTCACGCCCAGATAAGCCACTCAGATCTGCTGAGGTGGTAGCAGGGGTGAGGGGATTTCGAATGGATGGTATGAGAACTTGTTATAGCCCTCTGACCAACTGACTTCCTTCAGTAAGAGATGCCCCCCAGTATCCATGGAGGAGCTGCTCCTAAGCCTATGTGCAGAATAAGTCCATGCAGCATAAGTGTAATGTGGTGGCCATGAACATGAACTCTCAGATCTTCTGCTGCCGAAGCATAGTTGACTGACGGCCCAGCTCTGTACTCAGGACCCACCACCAGGTTCCCACTGCAGCCACACTTCCCACAGGCTTCTCTCAGTCATGACTGAGCACAGTGAGGGACTAATTCAGGCCCTTCCCTGTAAGATGTGGGACCCCTCTGATGGGCAACTTTGGCTAGAGGACTTTGCATGAGTCTGGCCAAGACTTTCTTGGAACAACACTGAAGTCTGGGACTCTTCCTGCCCCACATCCTTTCATCCTCCTCTCCTCCACAGGACTCAGACCCACATCACAGTCTCAAGGTTCTCCCCTACCTTCTCTGGCTCCTGTCCCTTCACAGGTATTTCCTCCACCAAATATCCTATATATCCAATCCTATCTTGGTTTCTGCTTCTCAGAAGCCCTGAACTAACACAGTGGTGCTCATTACCTTCGTTACGGAATCTGATTGCTGATACTGGATGTGACTTCCTTCTGGGTTGTGTCTTCTTCTCCCCGCCCCCCCCTCCCCCAACAGCAATTCTCAATTCTCCTAAATCCACATTTCTCCCCCATGGAGTGGATACCTCCCGAAGACCCTTTGGTTCCTCCTTCTGCTAAGTTTGTAATGTTTAAAGCCTGGCGTTAAAGTCCATAAACCCTCTTTAGTAGACTATTTGCTACAGTCAGCTTCTTTTCTTGAAGTGCCTGACTCTAGAACTCTGCTTCATAGTGAATCCCATCACTGAGGGACACTCCTAAAGGGCAGTGGCTAGGCTTGTCCTGCAGACATGTGCAGATTCAGACTTGTCATGGTCTCAAACTGTCCCTCCTAAGTTCAGCACTTTTTCCAGGTATTTAATTAATCCTTACAACAGTCTCTGATGTATGGAATCTTAGTCTCCTCTTTTATAGATGAGAAAATAAAGGGAGATAATTTAAATAACTTGCCCATGAACCTGAGATCTAGTAAATTCTACGGAAGGGGGGAATTGAACCAAGACAAATTGTGAAAAAGAGAAAGGAGTTGATAGAGGAAGAGATTGGGTCTAAAGAAGACCTATTTTTTTATTTTTTGCTTGTTTGTTTGTTTTAATAAAAGAGACTTGAGTTCCTCCAATCCCCCTTCCCAATTCTGGACTTATTTTTTTAAATCAGTAAAATACATATGTTAGACCAAATGATTTCCTGTTTATTTGTGTGTTGTTTTTATTTTTTGCTTGCTTACTTGTTTGTGTGATAACAGCAAGATACCCCCTGAGCTGTAGAATTCTCTGTCAGTCTTTCCTGCCTTGTCTACTTTCAGTTCTTCTTGGGTTGACACTTAGAACACCACTGACATTCTCAGTTTGCATATATACCAGCCCCAAACTATAACTCCTAATGTTTCAAAATATCTGATTGCTTTCTCTCTCTTATTCTTTGTCTTTAAACAACAACAACAAAAAGAGAGAATATACAAACTCTTATAAGACCCTACATAATACAAAGCTGGAATAGATGGGTAATTTTCTTATCTGAGTTTTCGTACACCATGTGTGAGCCCTCTGGCAATGTGTGCTGGGTAGGGATGATGAGAGAACTTTCTCTGTAAAGTCCCTTCATGCCACCACCCTGGGGCCCTCTTGACACTTAGCATCTTACAGTAGGGTTAGAGGGAGCCTTGAGGATTTGTGTAGGTGGGACAGAACAAAAAGGACAGAAACAGCTGATCAGCTTTTAATGTCTAGGGGGCTAAATCTGGATTAACCTTTTTCTGGCTTTTGTGCTGATAAGATTTATAGCTCTGCATGTCTCCCAGCTTAGAAGCAGACTTTTTGCTAAATAAGATTTGTACTGTTTCATAAATACTAGCCCAGCTGCGCATCACTAGTTCAAGAGTAATAATTCCCTTGGCTTGCAATTATATGTTAACTCCCAATTCTGTTCAAATTAATTGGATTGCTATTAGGAGGATACCAATCTTTGTCCATTTGTTTGAAGTCATACATTGACGGAAGAGGTAAAGCAGCACAGACATTTTCTCCAACCTCCTTTTCCAGTGTACCTACGGATGATGTCATCTTTCTTCCCACACAATACTTAAGTACTTCATAGCACTTGTCTGCCCATTATTTAACATACAGCAAGAGCTTAAATGTATATGTCAAGGATGAATCTCTGCAGTCCTTTTAAATGGCTAAGGCTCTTCATCTTGGGGGAAAGAAGATTTGTAAAGTTATACCACACTGCAGGCACTTTATTTTATATGTAAACCTATTTAATTAGTAAAAAAGCCTTTGTTAAAATGAGGACTGCCATTCAAAGATGGAAAGTAACTTGCCTATAGCAGGTGGCAGAGCCAGCGTTAGACTCATAGTGTGACTCCAAATCCAATGCTTTATTCCCCCCATGTGTTAATGCATTTACTCTAAAGCCGCCATAGAAGAGCATGAAGGACCCTGGACTCTTGAGGCAGAAAAATCTGCCATCAAAAGATGTCTCTATAGCTCCTGTAGTTGCATGACCCTTGGAAGCCATTAAATCTTAGCCTCTATGTCCTTATCTGTAACATGGTGGTGATGTTTAACACACTGTTGTTTCAGTGATGACATGAGCTAGTGTAGGTAAAACATTTAGCATGTTGTCTGGTGCATAGTTAGCTCTCATTCGGTGATACTGATTCCTGGTCTCTTTTTGTTTCCTGTTTTAAGTCAGGCCAATTGGATGTTCTTGGCAGAGTAGTTCATGGGGAATACATTTTTAAAAATATATTTTTTGAAATTTGTTTCAAACATCCCTGATATTATGTTTTCCCACATCTCTTCTTGTAACAGAGTTCTATTATACACAAGCAAATGTTCACAAGAATAGAAATAAAGTTTCTGGACTAGTTGGACCCTGATCAATATCCACTAATTGGAGAGTATTGGCACTTGTATTATATTTCCAGCTAGGTTCACCTAGTCATTGCTCATTTATTTAAGGATTATTTTTATTCCAGTTTTTGTGAAGACCAGACCAGGAGGCTTGAGTCAAAGTTGGAAACCCTGTAATTTTGTAATTTGGTCATTTGGAGAGTTAAGATGTGGGATGAAATTTCAAGAATAAGTTAAAAGGACTGACTCCACCTCTGAGGACACACTCTGTGCTGTCAGAGAGAACTGCGCCATCAGGTAGGGCTTTGGGCCCTTCACTGACCCGCACTCTAGATGGCACCCTACATGGACCCATAGAATTCCTATCTGTAGGAAAAAAAAGATGAGAGTTGTCCCACACTAAGGAAGCCGTGTGCAAGCAGAGTTGATGAGTTCATAATTTGATGCATACCCTGCCTTTGATTATCGTTAACATCATTCTTTATTTTCTTCAGTTTTATCTTATTTTGATGGTTCCAGGTACCTATTGTCCCTGGATAAACTATAATTTTTATTTCCTGTAAAATAGTTATTCCTTTTTACTTATATAATTTACTCTGTAGATGCATAAATAATGTGCATTGATTATGTAGAGAGAACTTGTGAATATATAAAAGCCATTTCCTGGCTTTGTAACATTGACATTTGACTTTAAAGGAAAAGTGCGCTTTAATGTCCTTTGTCCTCTGAATCAAGCCATATAATTTTCATCGTTATCAATACTGCTCAGTTGTAGGTAGAGAAAGAAAAGACCACAATGTGCTGATTTGATTGCATAAATGTTTGCATGAATGTTTGTTTCTAGTCACACTGTGAGCAGACGTCATGTGAAATATATACGAAGGCTTAGACCTTCATAGCCTGAGCATTTATTCCATGCATTGACTTGATTCATCTCTGTTTTACTGTTTGGAGACTGGCATTTGTACACAGATTGCTGTGAAACTGCCCATTAGCAGGGAGTCTGAGAAACGGCTTGGGCAGATGTAGGCAAATGATGCTGATTTGGGTTAACAGCCTCTTTGTGTCAGTGTCCACATTCTGGAGCTGAAAGAAAATAGGATTGCTCCACCACTCATAACTTATCAGTTATGTGCATATATATTTCTGTGTAAGTATATGTGAACCTACAGAAAGATATAGACAGATACACAGTCAACTTGCAACATGGATTATCACAGGTGATTAGGATGAAGTATTAACTTTTTATGTATACTATTATATATTGTCTGAGTTGTTACATCAGATACATAGTACTTAAATACTACAATCAAATTCAACAAAAGGCAAATTCTATCTAATAAAGAGGGAATATACTATTGACCACCACACCCTCACAAAGGTGGCAGCACTCACAGTCAATAAAGAGGGAAAATGCTAATTTACTGGCATGCCCTCAAAGATGGCAGCACCCACAGCCACAAGATGGTGGTGCCCAGTTCTCTCAGTCCCGCTGGGGCAGCAGGCATATGGCACGGTTGGACTCACCCCACATGCGTGCCTCCAGAGTCCCCCAGTCTCCTCAGCCTCCCAGCTGCCCAGGGCCAGCCTGTGGTGCAGGCAAGCCTTGGATGGCAGCTGTCCAGCCAATATATGAGGTGTAGGCAAGTCTCAGATATCGGCTGCCCAGCCAATGCCTGAGGCACAGGTAGGCCTTGAATGGTAGCTGCCTAGCCACCCAGGGCTGCCCAAGGCTCAGGTAACCAGGGCTGGCCAAGGCTTGCACTGCCGGCAGTGGCAGCAGCAGTGGTGTGATGGGGTGTCACCTTCCCCTGATCTCCAGGTCGCCTCTTGCCCCTGAGGGCTCCTGGACTGTGAGAGGGGGCAGGCTGGGCTGAGGGCCCCCCTCCAGTGCATGAATTTTCATGCACCAGGTCTCTAGTGTATGAAGAAAAAGAGTTGTGAACTAAATCACTGCTTAAAAGTTAATGCACAAATAATGCATCTGTGGGTCTTGTTAAGCTGCATGTTCTGATCTAAGTCTGGGGTGGAGCCTCTGTTCCTGTTGTGCTAACAGATCCCAGGTGATGCTAATGCCATGGATCACAAGGAATTAAGACTAGAAATAGTTAGCAGGACTTGTTCTTCATTGGGAAAATGAAAAAGGCAATATTGCTGTTGTTGATTTTTATTTCAGCATCAGTTCCTCCTACAAAACCAGAGAAGAGTCTAGTAATTTCTCAACTCTGGATAAAATTTAAAATATTTCTTCAACCCAGGCCAAGGGGACAGCCTAACAGGCAGATGATTCCTGCAGCACAGTTCTAGCATAGAGTAAGCATCCCATATAGACAGTTATATTTAAAACAACCCAGCATTCAATTGTTCTAAAAGCAATTGCTTTAGAAGAATTAGATGCAGCCTGTACCTCAAAGAATTTATTATCTTGTAGAAATAAGACCTAAAAATAATTTGTGCCCAGCAGAAAGCAGGTGTGGTTCATAGGAAAGTGGGAGACAGGGCAACTTGAAGACAAGTATAAGGTAAGTACAAGGGCATGCAAAGAGGGCTGGTGACCAGGCAGGAGGCTGAACCCAGACTAAATTTACAGACCCAGAAGGATTGGATGATGTGAAGAGCATAGGTTACCTCTTAGATGAAGTCATTATTCTAGAGGATAACGCTTGGGTGCCTAAAAGAAGCTTAGAATTTTTCTAAGCTTCACGTTTCATGCAACCAAAGTGGGATTAGCTACTGATTAGCTAGGACTAGGATCAGCTCTGTTCAGCAAAATCTCATTCTCCTCATCCCATCCTTATATTCAATTACTTTGACTAAAATAAGTATTTGGGTTGTGAGTGCCAGATGGTTAGCTTTCATTTCTCTTGAAGAGCTGTTCATTAAAGTGGATTAGGGAGAAAAATACTTGGTAGGAAATGTATAAATAAGGGAATTACTTATTACACCTTTGTGCTATGATTTGAAGATTCCATAAGGGAAATAGAAAAATACAGAAATACTGCTTAACTCAAATTCCCGCTGCTCTCAAAGCTGATTAGGCAGACGGTGGGCCAGACTGGCTGCCTCTTCAGATGCAGTGCTGCAAGAGGAAATGACATGTTTGGACTATGGACTTGTTAGTAATGTTTTGTTCCTTGTTCTAATTCAAATGGGTAGCTTTGAAAAAATATTATCATTCTCATGGATTTAAAACATGCATTTTGATTGCACATGACTATTTCATTTAGAAATCCAAGCATTTTCTAATAAAAGACAAAATGAAATTTGTATGAAATCTAGTGAGAAGAAAAAACTTCTATGATGGAAATTGATCAATTTCTGTGATTATTCATTATCTAAAAGGATCTCTGAGATTTTTCTGAACTTATAAGTTTCTCAACTCTAAATTTCCATGAAGATAATAATATAAGCAGGTTCTACATATCAACACAATGGGGGAAAACTGTGTAATTTAGGCTGCTAACACATTTTTATTTGAAAAAATGTTTATTTAAACTAAGAGGATCTTTTTGCTTTTTTTTTGTAGCTACTTAAAGATTTTTAATTTACAGTTGTATATTTATAAAGAAAAAAATAGACTCATGAACTATCTATTTTAAACAAATATGTTAGCTCAAGTAGAAATTATTCAGTCTGCCAAATGATCTTTTAATGAAACCAGAGCAGGAAAGCCTAAAATTAATCAATAGTGGGTCTTCGTCATAATAAAATGCAAACCATCTACTCTGAGAAGAAAAAAAAATCATAATTTGTTTTGCCTTTCTCTTTTCAATGTAAAGAATTTTAGAAAATAGCACAGGTAACTTTTAAAATTTTTGCCTAGAAATATGACACCTGTGCTTTGGATGAAAAACAGTGTATTTTTGTTATGCCACAGTTATAAATAAACTTAGTTTTAAAACACCATTTTATTTAATTGCAAATACATAGTGACAACAGTAATAAAACAACAAGAAACTATCTTTACCACCCAAAAATCAACCATCAAAATTCCTGTACCTTTCTTACACTGATTTAGTTCTAATGTTTTCTAGAACTTCTCCATGGGGAAAGGAAGTCAATGCTGTCTTATTTTTTAGCCAATTTCATTTATCTCCTCCATTCAACTCTTATATGCACATAGATAGCACTCAATGAGAAAGGAACCTTCAGAAGACTAATGACCATAAGTCTGCAAATATGATTCATTATTTTTGCACTATGTGGAAATTTTAACTACATTTCTGCAGGATGTGTGAATCTCATGAGATTACAGAGGGTGAATTCCTACGTATACATAGTCGATAGTACACATGGCCTTTTGTGTCGTGTAATTGAGCAAATCCTCAGGAAATCCAGACCCTCTTAGTGCCCTGAATTTACATTCAAAAGAGGGGAATCATGTGATAGAATCATTTTCTGTCCAAGAAACTGACGCCTGGATTATATACCTCAATCCCTCCCCTGGAACAGTTTTTACTAAAATTACCAATAACTTCCCAAATTGCTAAATGTAATAGACATTTTACTCATTTTATGTGACATCTCAGTGGTTAATTCTTCCCTCTCTTTGAAAAATTGTATCAGTTTTCATGGTACAACTTTTTTTTTTAATCCTTTCTTTGATGGCGTTTCTCAGGCTCCTTTGAAGGTATCTCATTCTTTTATCAGTCAATAATTGTTGGAACTACAGAGCTCAGTTTTGGGTCCTTTTCTAGTTTTACTCGACATCGTTCCTCTGGGCATTTTCATCTACATAATGGTTTCAATGCCAAGTATATAACCAGTTCCCAATTTCAATCTCAAGCTCACATGAAGACCAGAACCTAAAAGGATGTTCTAAAATTCACTTCAACACACCATTGAAATATCAGTCTTCATTGGTTTCCCTCCTCTCTGTAAATGGCACTTCTATCAACCCACTTGTATGAGCCAGAAACTGGACTTCTACCTCTCTTCACGCCCCAAATCCTGATGACACTTTCTCCTAGCCTATCTTGAATCTCTCTGTTTCCCCATCTTTGCCCTCCCCTCCCTGGATGAAGTCAAAATCACATTTTTTTTTCTAGAAGTGCTTTCACAGCTTCCTGTTTTAAGTTTCCTAATTGTTCTGTGTCATCCTAATAGCTCTTCAAATCTTACATCTCTTCTTTTCCTAATGTCTGCATAAATACAGTGATTCTCTGTGTACAACTCTTCTAAGCTGTCTGGTTAGTGAAATCATGTTGGTAGTTTGATATCAGCCATGGTGAGAGTATTTATATCATAGAAATTAGTAAATATTCTACATCAGACACCTATCTTCCCTGTTCATTGTTAAACATTTACTTCCAAACCACTGTATATTTACATTGTGTTAGGCACCTTTTTGCTATCTGGTTTATGCTTTATCTTATTTGATATAATAATAATGTTGTAAATATTGTCAGATTCTTATTTTATTTTTATTTCTTTTCTTTTTTAATCTTTATTGTTCATATTATTACAGTGTTCCTCTTAGCTCCCCCATAGCTCCCCTTCTCCCAGTTCCCACCCCACCCTCTGCCCTTATCCACCCCCACTGTCCTCATTCATAGGTGTACAATTTTTGTCAAGTCTCTTCCCACACCCCCAACACCCATTTCCCCTGTGAATTGTCATTCCACTCCCTTTCTATGCCTCTGATTCTATTCTATTCACCAGTTTATTCTGTTCATTAGATTTTTTTTTATTCACTTGATTTTTAGGTTCACTTGTTGATAGATATGTATTTGTTGTTCATAATTTTTATTTTTACTTTTTCTTCTTCTTCCTCTTCTCAAAGTATACCTTTCAGCATTTCATATAATACTGGTTGGGTGGTGATGAACTCTTTTAGCCTTTTCTTGTCTGTGAAGCTCTTTGTCTGACCTTCAATTCTGAATGATAGCTTTGCTGGGTAAAGTAATCTTGGTTGTAGGTTCTTGCTATTCATCATTTTGAATATTTCTTGCCACTCCCTTCTGGCCTGCAAAGTTTCTGTTGAAAAATCAGCTGACAGTCGTATGGGTGCCCCCTTGTAGGTAACTGACTGCTTTTCTCTTGCTGCTTTTAAGATTCTCTCTTTGTCTTTTGCCCTTGGCATTTTAATAATGATGTGTCTTGGTGTGGTCCTCTTTGGGTTCCTTTTGTTTGGAGTCCTCTGCAATTCCTGGACTTGTAAGTCTATTTCTTTCACCAGGTAGG
>PVJC01015217.1:0-35351 GCA_004026665.1 Murina feae
TGGACCACCAGCACTCTCCAGAGCAATTACTGTTAGACTGGCCCTGGGGACCAGTTCCCAAAGGACCTCATCCTCTAGTGAGCTCTCCTAAACCAGCTCAGGCCTGAGACCTCTGGCAGAGTTTTTCACCACCTATACCCTGCATGGGAACTGATAGACATGCAAATTCTGTCCTATCTGCTAGAAGCTGAAATAAATTGCTTTATTCTTCAGTGGGAAAAAAAAGGATTGTGCTCCCTTTGCCTATTCATTTCAACATTCTTTATTCTGTATACATTTGTGCTTTGTGACTTTTTTTGAACCAGTTAAAACATCAACTTGTTTTTCTCATGAGTTAAGTAAAGTCTCTAACTTGTGTTTACTTTTATATGTGTGTTAAGATTTTTTAGCTTTTTGAAAGTTTTGTGTTTTGTTTTTTTTTAACAATGGTAAGAAAGTATGACCAGCTGTTAGTTTCCTATTTTGGCTGTAATGAATCAACACAAACTTAGTGACTTACAAAAGTGGAAGTCCAAAATGAGTCTCACAGATCAAATCAAGATGTCTGTAGGGCTGGTTCCTTCTGGAGGCTGCAGGAGAGATTCTGTTACTTCCAGCTTCCAAAGGCTGCAGGCATCCCTTTACTTGTGGCAGCATCATTATAATCTCAGCTTCCATCATCACATTCTTCTCATTTTTCACTCTGAATCCTCTAGCATCCTCCTTTCTTTATTGTTTTTTATTTAAATTACAGTTTATATTCAATATTATTTTGTACTATAGGCCTGGTGCATGGATTCATGCACTGGTGGGGTCCCTCAGCCTGCCCTGCACCCGCTGCAGTCCGGGACCCCTTGGGATGTAGTAGTGCTCGAAGCAGAAGGCAGACAGGCAGCAACCTGAATCTGGGTTGAGTGCTGCAAGCTCCTGTTTATCCCAGCCCCACTATGCCTGCTGCTCAGTAGTGCTGCCGCAGGGGGTGGGACCTCAGCTTGTGCCACCTCAGCTGCACTTGCCAGCCATGAGCCTGGCATTTGGCACCCATAGGTCAGCTGAACAGAGCTCCCACTATGGGAGAGCACTGACCACCAGGGGGCAGCATTGAACAATCAACCAGTCCCTTAAGGTTATATATATATATATCTAGATTTGTTTCAGGAGTATAATACAGTGATTAGATAATCATATACTTTAGAAAGTCTCCCTCTTGATAGTTCCAGTACCCAACTAGCACCATACATATTTATTATAATATTGATTGTATTTCTTATGCTGTACTTTACATCCTCATGATAATTTTGTAACTATCCATCTATGACTGTCTGTCTGACCGGTAGTTATGACACGCACTAACCACCAGGGGGGCAGAGACTCAGTGCAGGAGCTGCAATGACACACACTGGCCATTTAAAAATAAACAAACAGCATCACCGACCTGGCTCTGACAAACCAACACTTGGCTTCCCCCAAGTGGGACACAGGCCCTGCCACCAACCCGGAGCGACACCCACCAAATCGCAGCCAACGCTGCCAAGACCCCATGCCACAAAATGAAGCCCATAGCCCAGCCAAGCCCATAAACAGTAGCTATGAGTGCCGGTTAATGACAGCACATAGCAACACCTGACTTCTCCCTAGCGCTAGCCTCCTTGGAATTTCTTCAGCCTAGGAACACAACTTGCTTTATAGCCAGGTGCAAACATTTTCAAGTTCAGATGTTTGTGAAGTGTTTTCCCTTGCCTCATCTCATTTGATCCTCACAAGAGTCCTGGAGCAGGTAGACAGGAGACTCAGTAGAGTCCTATTTTCTTTTCATTAGCAAGACAATAGAGATTTAGGAAGTTTAGAAACTTGACCTGACTAAAAAGAAGTCAGAAATGGTGGAACTTGAAAATGACTTCAGGTTTTCTCACTGCACAGAATATAGTCAAACACTGTTAAAATTAACTGTTTTACCCTTCGTTCTCCATGCGTGATCTACAATAATAATCTGCTTTGTGTTGATATTTACTGCCATATTGCTGACAATTACCTGAAAGAGAAGTTGAGATGCATCACTGGGCTGGAAAAAATTTAGCTGAATCAGAAAACAGGTATAATTAAGCAAGTTTATTCTATCCTATCTATTAAAGTGGTAATATGCAAATTGCTCATCACTCCAACACACAAGATGGCCACAACAAGATGGCCAGCAGGGGAGGGCAGTTGGGGGCAACCAAGCCTGCAGAGGAGAGCAATTAGGGATGACAAGGACAGCAGGGGAGGGCAATTAGGGGAGACCAGGCCAGCAGAGGAAGGAAGTTAGGGGCAATTGGGCTGGCAGGGGAGTAGTTAGGCATTGATGAGGCTGGCAAGGGAGTGGTTAGGGGGTGATCAGGCTGGCAGGGGAGTGGTTAGGGGGTGATCAGGCTGGCAGGCAGAAGCAGTTAGGAGCAATCAGGCAGGCAAGCAGGCGAGTGATTGGATGCCAGCAGTTCTGGATTGTGATAAGGATGTCCAACTGCCCATTTAGGCCCGATTCCACTGGGCCTAAACACACAGTCACATATCCCTTGAGGGGTCCCAGATTGGAGAGGGTGCAGGCTGGGCTGAGGAACACACACACACACACACACACACACACACCAACCCCCTCCATGCATGAATTTCATGCATTGGTCCTCTAGTATGTATATGTGTGTGTGTGTGTGTGTGTGTGTATCTAAGTTGACTCACATGTGTGATACATATAAAGCTCTCGCTGGCATCAGTCTCATGCGTGTTGCAATCTGGCATTGTCGATTGTGAATTTGGTTGACATTTCTATTCTAGAGAAAGGGTGAATAGCAATATTAAAATATTCTAATTCCTTTCAATGTGCATGAATCTGTGTACCGGGACACTAGTCAATCTATACTTCTCAATCCCTTCACCTTTTTCACCCTGTCTCCCAATACCCCTTCTCACTGGCAACCATTAGTCTGTTTTCTATATCTGTGAGTCTGTTCCTGTTGTCTGTTTGTGTGGATGGCTAATAGTCTTAATACTTCAATTTGCATACTATAGTCTCTCCCTGGCAGTTTTGATCTGAAGGGGCCAGGTTGAGATCAGCTTTAGATAGAGTTAACAAGCAGTGCAGATTCCTTGGGGAGATATAGAGTAAAGACTGAAAGGAGATGTGACTTTGTCTTAGGGGGACAGTATATATAGCATGAGGGAGATGATTGACAGTCCCTATGGAATGTCTCGGTAATGCCTGAGTAAGGACTTGAAGGGACTACATTCCTCAGAACACAAATTGCTCTACAGAGCCCAGCCACACCTGCCTACTCTCATCCCTGAGAAATCTCAGCCTGGCTTACCTTGTTGTACTCAGAGAAGCATTGAATATTTGTCTTTCATGCCCCTGGGGGGACACAGAATCCAGGAGGTCAGGTGGTCTGTGAGGCTCTGTAGCACTGTTGTCAGGAGAGGACCATTGGAGGTGGCTTTTATCAGAGCCACCACAGTTGAGATTGGAAGCTGAGGCCACTCATATCTTCCTTCTTTCCCTTAGAGAGTGATTCCCCATTGTCTTCCTGTTTACACTCCTGATTACCACCACCCACAAGTGTCCTCATGGCTTCTCCTCAGAAGAATCCACAGTGCTCACCTGATCAACTACTTCAGACCCACAGTGAGACCCAGGGCCTGGAGATTGCACAGGAGTCCAAGGCTCTGGATGAGGCTTGTCTCTCCTCCCATCCTGCAATGCCTGGCAATCTGAAGGAAGCTCCTGATGCTGGTATCCCCAGTACCTCTGACAGTGCTCAGAGTTCCTGCTGCTCCTCAGTTGTCACCACAATCTCCTCATCAAGCAAATATGGTGAGGGTTCCAGTAGCGAAGAAGAGGAGAATAGCACCTTAGAGGCAGATCCAGACCCCAAGAATGTGCCCATAGATGCTGTAAATGAAAATGTGGCTTCATTGGTGAATTTCTTCCTGCTCAAGTATCAAATGAAAGAGATAATAACCAAAGAAGATATGTTGAAGATTGTCAGCAAAGAGTATGAAGACCACTTCACTGAGATGTTCCTGAGAGCATCTGAACGCATGGAGATCATCTTTGGCCTTGATGTGAAGGAAGTGAATCCCACCAACCACTGCTATGCCATCTTCATCAAGCTGGGCCTCACCTATGATGGGATGCTGCATGGTGAAGTCGGTGTGCCTAAGACCGGCATCTTGATTCTTATCCTGGCTGCGATCTTCATGAAGGGCAACCGTGCCACTGAAGAGGACATCTGGGATGTTCTGAGTGTGACGGAGGTATATTCTGGGAGAAAGCACCACATCTTTGGAGAGCCCAGGGAGCTCATCACAAAATACTTTGTGAAGGAAGAATACCTGAAGTACCAGCAGGTGCCTAACATTGATCCTGTGCAATTTGAATTTCTGTGGGGCCCAAGAGCCCATGCTGAAACCACCAAGATGCAAGTCCTAAAATTCATGGCCAAGATTCATCGGATTGACCCAAGTTGTTTCCCATCTCAGTATAAAGATGCATTGCAAGATGAAGAAGAGAGAGGTCAAGCCAGAATTTAAGTGAGGGCTGTCTCAACTTCCTTGGCCACTGCCTGTTCTAAGGCTAAGCCTTGCAGCTCCTGCCACACTTAGGGAAGTCAGGGATAATTTCTTCATGCATTGTTTGAAGAGGCGGTTCATGTTCATAGACTTTAGGCCTGCGATGAGGCTTAAAGAAACACACTATATATGCCTGTATTTCTCTTTTACATGTGTAACTTGAAAATGTATTATTTTATTTGTTGAAATCCATATTACTCAAATATTTTTTGTTTTTCAGTGTAGGTTTATTTAGCTTCAAAATTTCTAAGTTTATGAATGATATTGGTCATTCATATAATGCTCTAAGGAGCTTTTGTATTAAGAATTTGTCTTTTTTGGAAAACAAAATGTGAAACCAGCCATCTTACATTGTCATCTGGAAAAAAGACAAAATGGCATTGCTATAGCCATGTCCCTGGAAATGGAAAGGAAATGAGCTTTAAGAAAGTTGGGATCAATAGACAAAGAGAAGGAAATCAAAATGATACTCAAATCTTGACTTTATGTTCTTTTTAGTTCTTGTGTAAAATTAAGTGATATGGACATGTATTTGCCAAGCTTTTTCATGAAGCTACAAGAAATAAATGTTAATAAATTAGACTTTATGATCTCTGGCTCATTTTCCCCTAAAAACTTAATTGAACACCTGTCTTTTTTATTTTTTATTTTTTTTTATTTTTTACCATATAATTCATGTTTTTATTTTATTTTTCTCCTTTATTGATTAAGATATTACAAATGTGACCTTATCCCCCCACTGTCCTCTCATCCCCCCACTCCTGTTTTCACCCTCACCACATGTTGTCCACATCAATAGCTTGTGCTTATATGCATGCATACAAGTCCTTTGGTTGATCTCTCACCCTCACCCCCACCCTCCCCTACCTTCCCTATGAATTTGAGCATCTGATCGATGCTTCTCTGTCTCTACATCAGTTTTTGTCATCGGTTTATGTTGTCCATTATAATCCACAAATGAGTGAGAGCATGTGATATTTATCTTTCTCCGACTGACTTATTTCACTTAGCATAATGCTCTCCAGCTTCATCCATGCTGTTGCAAATGGTAGGAGTTCCTTCCTTTTTACAGCAGCATAGTATTCCATTGTGTAGATATACCACAGTTTTTTAATCCACTCATCTGCGGATGGGCACTTAGGTTGTTTCCAAATCTTAGCTATGGTAAATTGTGCTGCTGTGAACATAGGGATGCATATATCCTTTTTGATGGGCGTTTCTGGTTTCTTGGGATATATTCCTAGAAGTGAGATCACTGGGTCAAATGGAAGTTCCATTTTTAGTTTTTTGAGGAAACTCCATACTGTTCTCCACAGTGGCTGCACCAATCTGCATTCCCACCAGCATTGAATGAGGGTTCCTTTTTCTCCACATCCTCGCCAACATTTGTCATTTGTTGATTTCTTGATGATCGCCATTCCGACAGGTGTGAGATGGTACCTCATTGTTTTGATTTGCATCTCTCAGATGATTAGTGACTTTGAGCATGCTTTCATATGTCTCTTGGCTTTCTGAATGTCTTCTTTTGAAAAGTGTCTACTTAGGTACGTTGCCCATTTTTTGATTGGGTTGTTTATCTTCCTTTTGTTAAGTTGTATGAGTTCTCTCTCAATGTTGGAGATTAAACCTTTATCAGAGGTATCATTGGCAAATATGTTCTCCCATGCAGTGGGTTTCTTGTTGTTTTGTTGATGGTTTCTTTTGCTGTGCACAAGCTTCTTATTTTGATATAGTCCCATTTGTTTATTTTCCTTTTAGTTTCCATTGCCCTAGGAGCTGTGTCAGTGAAGAAAATTTTTTGGCATACGTCTGAGATTTTGCTATCTGTGGATTCCTCTAGTATTTTTATGGTTTTCTGTCTTACGTTTAAGTCCTTTATCCATTTTGACTTTATTTTTGTGTATGGTGTAAGTTGGTGGTCTAGTTTCATTTTTTTGCATGTGTCTGACAAAGTTTCCCAGCACCATTTATTGAAGAGACTATCTTGGCTCCATTGTATGGTCTTTCCTCCTTTGTCAAATATTAATTGAGCATAGTGGTTTGAGTCAATTTCTGGGCTCTCAATTCTATTCCATTGGTCTATATGTCTATTCTTGTGCCAGTACCAGGCAGTTATGAGAGCAGTGGCTTTGTAATACAGCTTCATATCTGTTATTGAGATCACTCCAACTTTGTTGTTCTTTCTCAGGATCTCTGCAGCTATTTGGTTTTTTTTTTTGTTGTTGTTGTTTTTTATTCCAGATGAATTTTTGAAGAGTTCTTTCTAGATCTGTGAAATATGCTGTTGGTAATTTAATGGGGAGTGCATTGAATCTATAGAGTGTTTTGGGTAGTATGGACATTTTGATGATGTTGATTCTACCAATCCATGATCATGGTATTTTCTTCCATCTGTTTATGTCTCTTTTTTCAATGTTCTGTAGTTTTCTGAGTATAGGTCTTTTATATTCTTGGTTAAGTTTATTCCTAGGTATCTTAATGTTTTTGGTGCAATAGTAAATGGGATGGCTTTTTTTAAAATTTCTCTTTCTGTAAGTTCACTATTGGCATATAAAAATGCCATAGATTTCTTAGTTTTAATTTTGTATCCTGCTACATTGTCAAATTCATTTATTAGGCCTAATAATTTTTTGATGGAGTCTTTAGAGTTTTCTAAGTACAGTATCATGTCATCTGCAAATAATGACTGTTTCACTTTTAATTTTCAAATTTGGATGCTTTTTATTTCTTTTTCTTGTCTGATCGCTTTGGCTAGCATTTCCAGTACTATGTCAAACAGGAATGGTGAGAGTGGGCATCACTGTCATGTCCCTGTTCTTAAGGGAAATGGTTTTAGTTTTTGCGCATTGAGTATGATGTTGGTTGTGGGTTTGTCATATAAGGCTTTTATTATGTTTAGGTATGATCCCTCTATTCCCACTTTGCTGAGAATATTTATCAAGAAATGGTATTTGATTTTGTTAAATGCCCTTTCTGCATCAATTGATATGATTATGTGATTTTTGTCTCTCAATTTATTTATGTGATGTATCAGGCTTATTGATTTGAGGATATTGTACCAGCCTTGCATTCATGGAATAAATCCCACTTAGTCATAGTGTATGATCTTTCTAATATAATGCTTGATCCGGCTTTCTAGAATTTTGTTAAGGATTTTAACATCTATGTTCATTAGGGATATTGGCCTGTAATTCTCTTTCTGTGTGGTGTCTTTATCCGGTTTTGGGACTAGGGTAATTCTGGCTTCATAGAAAGAGCTTGGAAGTGTGCCTTCCTCTTAAATTTTTTGGAATACTCAGAGAAGGATTGGCTTTAGTTCTTTGAATGTTTGGTAAAACTCCCCTGTGAAACCATCTGCTCCAGGGCTTTTGTTTGCTGGAAGCTTTTGGATTACTGTTTCAATTTCATCAATAGTTATTAGCCTATTCAGGTTTTTTGACTCTTTTGATTGAGTTTTAGAATATTTTATTTTTCTAGGAATGTGTTCATTTCATCGAGATTGCCCAGTTTGTTGGAATAGAGTTCTTCGTAGTATTTTTTGGCAATCCTTTGTATATCAGTAGGGTTAGTTGTTATTTCACCTCTTTCATTTCTGATTTTATTTGGGTCCTCTCTCTTTATTTCTTGGTGAGTCTAGTGAGAGGTTAATGAATCTAGTTAATTCTTTCAAAGAACCAGCTCTTGGTTCCGTTGATCTTTTGTATTGTTTTTTTTCTTTTGTTTTTTTGTTTTTGTTTTGTTTGTTTGTTTTTGGTCTCTATGCTATTTATTTCTGATCTGATCTTTATTATTTCCTTCCTTCTGGATACTGTGGGATTTTCTTGTTGCTCTCTTTCTAACTCTGTGAGTTGTAGGGTTAGATAATTTATTACCAGTTTTTCTTGTTTTTTTTTTAGGTTGGCCTGTAGAGCTATGAACTTCCCTCTCAGGACTGCTTTCATTGTGTCCCATAGTATTTGGATTGTTGTGTTTTCATTGTCATTTGTTTTCAGGATGCTTTTTATTTCTTCTTTTATCTCTCTGGTAACCCACTCATTGTTTAATAACATGCTATTTAGCCTCCAAGTGTTTGATTTTTTCAATATTTTTATTGTAGTTGATTTCTAGTTTTAAATGCCATTATGATCTGAGAAGATGCTTGTTATGATTTCTATTCTCTTAAATTTGAAGAGACTTTGCTTGTGTCCTAATTTATGGTCTGTCTTTGAAAATGTCTCATGTGCATTGGAGAAGAATGTATATTCTGTAGCTTTGGGGTGAAATATTCTGTGGTTGTTCATTAAGTCCATCTGATCTGGTGTGTCATTTAGGATTGCTGTTTCTTTGCTGATTTTTTGTTTAGAGGATTCATCCGGTGGTGTCAGTGGGTTATTAAAGTTCCCTACTATGACTGTATTGCTAGCTATCTCTCCCTTGATATTATCCAGAAGTTGTTTTATGTATTTGGGTGCTCCTGTATTGGGTGCATATATGTTTATTGCTCCCTTTAGTATTATGTACTGGCCATCCTTATCTCTTGTTATGGCCTTTACTTTGAGGGCTATTTTGTCAGATATAAGTATTGCAACCCCAGCTTTTTTCTCATTTCCATTTGCCTAAAAAATTTTTTTCCATCACTTCACTCTCAGTCTGTGTGAATCCTTTGTTCTGAGGTGGGTCTCTTGCATACAGCAAATATATGGGTCATGTTTTCTTATCCATTCAGCTACCCTGTGTCTTTTAATTGGAGCATTTAATCCATTTAGATTTAATGTTATTATTGAAAAGTACTTGTTTGTGGTCATTTTTATTCTTAATGTTTATATTTCTTCTTGTCTTTCTGTTTCTTCTTTTTACAGCAGTCCCTTTAGAATTTCTTGCATTGCTGGCTTGGTAGTAATAAACTCTCTTAGCCCTTTTTTGTCTGTGAAGCTTTTCATTCCACCTTCAATTTCTAATATTAGCCTTGCTGGGTATAGTATTCTTAGATTCATTCCCTTGCTTTGCATCACTTCATATATTTCATTCCATTCCCTTCTTGCCTGGTGTGTTTCTGCTGAGAAGTCAGCTGATATTCTAATAGGAGATCCCTTGTAGGTAACTTCCTGTCTCTTAAGATCATTACTTTATCGTTGGCATTTGCCAATTTAATTATGATGTGTCTTGGTGTTGCTCTTTTGGAGTTCCTCTTGTTTGGCACTCTATGTGCTTCTTGGACTTGTGTAGTTTTTTTCTTGCCAATCTCAGGGAAGTTTTCTGTCATTATTTCTTCAAACAGATTTTCCATTCCTTGCTTCTCCTCCTCTCCTTCTGGTACCCCTATTAAGTGAATATTGTTTCGTTTTGCGTTGTCCCAAAGCTCCCTTAGGCTTTCCTCTTGCTTTTTAAGTTTTTTATCCAGTTGCTCCTGTGTTTGTGTGTTTTTTTCTATATTTTTTCTATCTTTTTTCTAATTTGCTGATGAGATCTTCAACCTCTTCTAGTCTGCTGTTTAAGCCTTCCATTGTGTTCTTTATTGCAGCTATGTCATTCTTCATTTCATCTTGTTTTCTTTTCATGGTATAACCTCTCAGTTCTCCTGGGTTTTGTAGTCTAGTGTAGTTCCCTACTTGAGCTATTTGAGTTCTCCTGATGTAGGTCTGTGAGCTGGAAGGGTGCAACTGAGGTTTCCAGAAGTCAGCAGCCATGGAGGAGGTGTCCCAATTTTTGCTGTCTTTTGCCCTTGGTTGAAATTACGCGTGCTCAGAGGGAACTCACAGTGGCACCCAGGAACCATCTGTTGGGGTGGTGGGGCTCAGGAGTCCAGCATTCTGGAAAGACGTGATTGTGATGTTCAGAGTTCTGTAGTTATGAGGTGGGCAGACTCAGCTTTTGCTGTTGCCTCTGTGGTTGGATACACATGATCCCAGCGGCAGTTCACAGGGGCACCTGTGGTGTGTTTGCCATCAGAGTATGCTGACACACTTGGAAGGGCCCTGGCAATGAAGCCACTGGATTACAGTGTCTGTGGGTGGGTATCCCAGAAGAGGGAATGTAGTGTTTTTACAACCCAGTAGTGCACCCCTGTTTGTTAATGTGCATGTCCAGCAGGACTCACAGCAGGGTACCAGGGCTACCTATGTAGTGGTGGTTTTGGGAGACCTGCATGCTGGAAAAGCGTGCAACAGTAGTGTCCTGAGTTATGCAGCTGTGGGGGAGGGAAGCTCAGTTTTTTCTGATGCACCGGTGGTGGATAGGTGTGCGTTCCCAGTGTTGGCACACAGGAGCACCCACAGTGAGTTTGCTAGGGCAGGCTAACTGAAGCACTCTGTAGGGCTCTGGTAAGCTTAATTGAGGTGTCTTTGGGCAGGTGTCCAGGATGGGTGAATTCAGAAATTCTACTGCCCAGGGGAGTGTATCCCTATTTGTCCAAGATTGGACCCAGCTGAGGCTCACCGCTGCTTCCCAATGTGCCCTGTGGATATGGGCTCAGGGGGCATGAGCAACTGTGGACATTTGCCAGCATTGAACTCTGCTGCACACTGAGGGGCTCTGGTGCTCTGGCGCTGAGCTCTGATGGACTCTGATGGGCTCTGGCACTAAAGGGCCTGGCACTACAGTTGCGCAGCTGGGTATGTGTGGGCAGTTATTCAGGTTGTGGGAATTTGGGATTCCTAACGGGGGGAAGTGCACCTGTGTCTGTATAAGATCACACCCAGCTGGTGCTCATAGTGTCTCCCAAGAGAAGTCTATGGAGCCATACACCTTGGCGAGTTGCACCCAGATACGTGCATATGCAGTGACCAGCGTGCTGGAGATGCGCAAATGTGAGGTTGGAGTGAGGAGGAAGCTGGTCTTGCAAGGAATGTCAGGCCATGAAACTGAACAAAGCCCTGCCCTGTGGGAGGGCAGGGGGCTTTGTTCTGGTGCCGAATCTTTAGAACACTTGGGGGAAGGGTAGATGAAAAGTTGCACTTCTTCCAGGGCCTCAAGAGGGGGAACATATTTGTATTATAATGAACTTGAAAGGCAGTTATGAGGCAAAATTCTCGCGGGTTACCCCCACTCTGATTTGGAAGATACCCAGAGTCAACACGTGATTAAAACTGTGATTTCTCCACTTCTTCAAAACGTCACTTAATTTTTTGGTCTTTCTGCAACATTTTGGTTCCCTGGCCTCGAAACTAATGGAATGCTGGCTCTTGCCTCTGGTTAGAGGATGGGGTTTGGGGCCCGGGGGTGCAGGGCAGGCCTCTGAAGGCACGCCCTGCTGATTTTAGCAGAATTAAACTGAGGAACTCCCAGCGCTCATGGACCCTCAACCCAGACCTGGCCGACACTTGAAGAGAGTGGGAAAACACTTCTGAATCTGTCGACAGAATTGTTAAGGTAGGGGCCCGTCAGTTAATCAGCCCACACCAAGTGAGTAGAAGGAGGAACTTGATCAACTCCTCAGAAGTCAGAGGACTTCTTCATGTCAGGAATTTAACCCCTGAGTGAATGTCCAGTGAGAGAGGCTTCCTCAGGTCAGGAATTGAGTAGACGTACTCTAAACCCTGAGTGAATGTCTGGTAAGAGAGGCTTCCTCGGGTCAGGAATCAGGAATTGGGTGGAATGTATTTTAAACTCTGAGTGAATGTCTGGTGAAAGTGTGTGAGGGTGGAGGGAGGAGGCCTGCCCTCTCCTCTCCTTTGTGTGAGGCTCCATGACCTCAGTTATGGAGTCTGAGTGGGCCCCAACCTGCAGTTGTGCAATTTGTCATAAGGCATAACGGTGACTCACCCCCACGTGAAGGTGACCAGGCCTGGGGTTTATACAGGTGCACCTTAGCTAAGACAAATCTAAGCTCCCAAGGGATGCGGCCAGGAGGGCATCTGTGTGAGGATCTGTGAAAACAGGTCACCCCTTCCCTTGTCTGTCTCTTGTCACTGATCATCATGGGGTCGGGACAAATTATGTTTGTTTCTGTCTTGTTTGTTAGAACTAGCAGTTTATTTCACTGGGAAATGGCCAGAGGGATGCCTCCCATCTGAGTGGCACACACTATTTTTCCACATCACCCATAGGGAAAAAGTTGTTTTTTTAAAAATCCTGCTACAGTGGCTCAGGCCAGGAATGTGTTTGATTTGTATTTTAAATTCCTCAGGCTTCCAGCAAAAACTTGCTGGCTTCTCGAAAGATAAAAGTTTTGATCTAAATTTTTCCCTTGTATCTACAATATAAAAGTTTAAAATGTGCTGTTTTAATGTTTGTTGTCTGCATTTTGTCTCTTTAAGTCATGTAATATAAGCAAGTTATCTCTTATATTTGAAAGGGGGTTTGGGCAGCTGCTCTGCAGGCAGCATTGCACGTGGCTTTCATGGGGGATGCCATCTTGGAATGGAGGGGGACTGCCCCTCTTTCTGAATTTGCCAATCACAAAAGGAAACGTTTGCTTACTGAAGTAGAATGGGATCTCAGGGGCAGGGCTCACAGCTCCGCAGGGAAGAGAGGTTTTAAGGCCCCTGCTAAATTGGGGATTCTTTCTTTCAAGAAACCCTCCCCCACAGGTGCTACAGTGACTGAAAACTGATTGGTGGTATTCTGTGATGTAAATGTAGTATGCACCAGTGTAAAAGTGTTCTAATGTTTGTTTCTGCTTAGTTGTTTGTTTGATTAGTTCTTTTATTCAGGTATTTTTTTAAAACGGGGTGGGGGGAGCCTGGTCCCTCCCTGCAACATGGTGGTGCCTCCTCCTCGGACTCATCTGACTTGGAGTGTATGTTAAGGAATCTTGGAATTGCTCAAAACTTACCACTTGGGTCTGGTTCTGGATGTGCAAAAAGGAACAGAGTAAGATTTTAGTAGCAAGCTAAGGAGAGGCAGGCAGGGCAGAAACAGGCTAGGGACAAAGGAAGCAGGCAGTGTTCGCCATCCCAGTCCCTAGCACCCGGCAGCAGATTCCAGAATTCCTGAGAGAGCAGGATTCTGTCGAATTTGGATCCCAGGATTTTCAGACCTGGCCAAGCCTCTCTAGAAAGCTTTAAAAGGAGAAGAGAAGGCACCCATTGACCTGGGTCCTGAACAGGAGAAAGACTTCACCACCATAAAGGCAAAGCTCACTGAGGTCCCAGCACTAGGGTTACCTGATGTGGCACAAGACTTTAATCTTTTTGTTCACGAGAACAGCAGGCTAGTCCTAGGAGTTCTGACCCAGGAGTTTGGACCCTGGCAAAGACCAGTAGCCTATCTCTCCAAACAGATTGACCCAGTTGCCTCTGGATGGCCCCCATGTCTCAGGGCCCTGTAGCCATGGCATTGTTAGTCAAGGAAGCGGATAAGCTTACCTTGGGACAAAACTTAAATGTAAAAGTATCTCATGCTGTTGTCACCTTAATAGAAGCAAGGGGGCAGCACTGTTGTTCACAGACGGCAGCAGCTTCTTGGATGAAGGAAAGAGATGAGGTGGATATGCAGTGGTATCAAACTTTGAGACAATCGAGGCACAGGCCCTGCCTAAAGGATGGTCAGTGCAGAGGGCCAAGTTGATTACCCTTATTCAGGCTCTCTGGTGGGCAAGAGAAGAATGCTTGAGCTCTCTGTTCATGCTGAGGTTGAAGCCTTAAAGTGGCTGCTACCATAGATCTGTCTCTTGTCAAATGGCATGAGCAGGGTCCTCCCTTGAGAAGAAACCTGGGTTCCCCAATATCAATGTCGAGGCCCCTGCCAGCAGGCGAGGGGATCCCAAGGCAATTGCTGGGCATGGAGGCCACAGGGGCATAGGCTACCAAGGAGACAGAACTGAACCTCACATCACCCTGCTTGGCCCCGGAGGATGGCTGGTTAGCCAGAGACAGGTAAGATTCCTCAGAGGAGGAACAACCTAAGACAGGCACAGCTGCAAGGGGCCATCAGGAGAGAACTTGGGGGTCAACAGAGGTGGGGCACAGATCCTCACCCCCCCAACAATGCATGGGCTTGAACACTTGCCCTCTCTGAAGGAGGTTTTCTGCACCCATGGCTGCTTCCCACTTCCCATGCCCAGCTCAGGTTGGAACCCAGGCAACATACAGAAACTTGGCCCAGCTCAGGTTGGGACCCAGGCAACTTACAGAAACTTGGCCCAACTCAGGTTGGGACACAATATGTGCTAGCTGTTACAGGGTATAGAAACTTCACAGAAGCAAGGGGCAACTGCATAATTGATTTTTACTCAAGTTCTTGCAGGCTTTACAGCCTACTTGGAGGGCAGTCCAGGAGCACGGAGCACTTCTGAGAAATTCTGCCTTCCAACCTGATGACTCTGTTGGGTTGGGGACCACCCAGGGACTGGTTTCTGCCCATAGGGAACCATGTGCCATCATCTTGGCCACCCCCATGGCTCTTAAGGTTGCAGGACTGAACACCTGGATCCACCACTCCCAAGTGAAGGCAGTCTGCCAGTTGAGTGATGCCCAACCTGAGTGGAAGGTGACCTCTGACCAGAAACACTCCCTGCGAATCACTCTTAAGAAGACAGCAGACCTGGCCGATCAATCTGCCCCAAGGAATTCAGATGACACCCTGCTGAATTCTCCCTAACACTAGTCTTTCTTTCTTCTCTCCCCCTAAAGGTAATCTCTGTTAATTGTGGATAGTCATTGGTTTTATCTTTCTAATTATTCCCATCTTGTCTTTTTATGAGTACCCCTGGAACCAGGCGAATACCAGAAGGAGAACTCGTCTGCCCTTGCTGTGACACAGAAGCACCATAGAATTAGCTTCCTACACAGCAAGGTGTGGGAGGCCCCGTGCTATGGAAGGTGCCTCCAAGGAAAGAAACGGTTCATGCCCTCTTTCCCCATGTGGGATGTGGAGAAGGGACCTCTGCCCCACACAGCAAGGACATCTGCTTGACAGGAATAGTTATAACTACCCTTTGTCCTAGTGGTTATCAGCCTGCAGCATGTTATGACTCTACTACCAAATGCACGTGTGTGGGGGGGGAATTGTATTAGATGAAAAAATAATAGAACCTGTCATCGCCAATGTACAGCTAACTAATGTTGATCCTATTTGTTTTAGCGGTACCCAGGGCCAACATCCGACAGGTCGTCTCCCTGATAAACTATGCTTGCCTGAAACCAGAAGAGCGCCCTACAAGCCACCCCCCTTTCCATAGGAAGGAACAGGATGCTAACCCCTTTTGACATCATCCTTTTTTTCAGCCAGAAGTAGCTAAGAGTGAGTGGTCGACACCCCTGTTCCCTACAGCATTTCGTGGTTGTTGCTCCACAAGGCTAAAAGAAGCTTGTGGGATGAGGGGAGGGGGGGAGATGAGGAGGAAGCTGGTCTTGGAAGGAATGCCAGGCCATAAAACCGAACAAAGCCCTGACCTGCAGGAGGGCAAGGGGCTTTGTTCTGGTGCCAAATCCTTGGAACACCTGGGGGAAGGGTCGATGAAAAGTTGCACTTCTTCCAGGCCATCAAGGGAGGGAACATATTTGTATTACAATGAACTCAAAAGGCAGTTATAAGGCAAAATTCTCGCGGGTTACCCCCACTCTGATTTGGAAGATTCCCAGAGTCCACGCGTGATTAAAACTGTGATTTCTCCACTTCTTCAAAGTGTCACTTAGTTTTTTGGTCTTTCTGCAATAGGAGGTCTGCTCTGGGGAGGGGGAGGCTGCACTTACTGCTGCAGTGAGGTGCTCTAGTGCTCCATTGGAGGTGGAGATATCCAGGTCTGTGAGTCTGTGGGAGGGGCATCAGGATTTTGGCTGGAGTAGCTGCTGGGTCGCCTAGGCAGTGTCCCAGGCCTGTCTGGGTGATGGTGCTGATGAGTCCTAGAAGAGGCTTCTCTCCCCTTCAAGATGGTGTGGGCTCTGTGCCCGAGTCCCACAGTCCTGGGAGTGTCCGCAGCGGTGGCACTCTCTCCTTGTCCTAGAGAACCTCGTCTGCCAGCCTCTGCCGCTCCTGCCGGATTTAACTGTCCCTCACTCACACACACACCACACTCTACCACACACTCTCTTTTCATCCCCTCACTCACTCCCTATCCCTCACCTCTGTCCTGCTAGATGCCATTTTTTTCAGTCTCCTGAACACCTGTCTTTTTTTAAGCACTGCACCAATACTGGGAATGCTAGGATTTAAGGAATCAGAACCTGGTCATTATATTACAGCATAGAGAAGTAATAATCTTTTAAGGACATGGTGTGATCTTCTAGTCTCCAAAGCAGTAGTAAAATGAAGGCTAGAGTAGGTAGGTGGACAGTCCATATGAGATTGTCTATGTGTTAATGCTGTTAAGTACGGCAATTTGGGGCCTTGGCAAACTTCAAGTCCTTAAGTGGGAATTAATTTTATGTTTAACTGGCTGGGGACATCATGAGCAGGGAGCAACCCAGACAGTGTCAAAATTGAAACCCAAAATCTGTACTGCAAAGCTGCTGTTAACTCCTTTAAAAAAATTTTAGTTATTTAAAGTATTACATATATCTCCTTTTTCCCTATTGACCTTTCCCTGGCCACTTACTTTTGTGTGTGTGTGTGTGTGTGTGTGTGTGTGTGTTGTTATTTTACAATAACACTGTTATCCTATATAGTAAAAGGGTAATATGCAAATTGACCCTAACAGCAGAACCACTGGGAATGACTGGTCACTATAACACATAATGACCACCAGGGGACAGATGCTCAATGCAGGAGCTGTCCCCTGGTGGTCAGTGCGCTCCCACAGGTAGAGCTCTGCTCAGCCACAAGCCAGGCTGATGGCTGCCAGCACAGCGGTAGTGGTGAAAGTCTCTCCTGCCTCCTCAGCAGTGCTAAGGATGTCCAACTGCAGCTTAGGCCTGCTCCCTACTGACATCCCTGGAGGGCTCCTGGGCTGCCAGAGGGATGTGTCTGACTGCAAGCTTAGGCCCAATCCCCCGGGAAGCGGGCCTAAGCCAGCAGGTGCACATTCCCCAAGAGGTCCCAGACTGCAAGCGGGCCCAGGCTGGGCTGAGGGACCCCCTGAATGCACAAATTTTTGTTCACTGGGCTTCTAGTTTACAATAACACTGTGTGTTTATATAAACACTAGGGGCCCAGTGCACAAAAATTTCTGCACTTGGGGGGGAGTCCCTCAGCCCAGCCTACCCCCTCTCACAGTCCGGGACCCCTCACTGGATGTCCTACTGATGGCCACAGTCTGGCAGCGGAGACTCAGAGCAGGTGCCGTGTATGTGTGTGTGTGCCCACACATGTGTGTGTGCCCACTGGGGTCCTGTCCCCAGCTGCACTGTCCTCAGAGCAAGCACTCCATGTGTGTGTGTGTATGTATGAGTGTGTGTGTCCCTGCCTGGGACCTGCCCCTAGCTGCATAATGTATATGTGTATATTTGTCTCTGTGTCTGTCTCCTGGGGGCATAATGCCAGCCACACTCTGGAGACTTGGAGAAGGCACCCCTCTGTATTGATTTCTCAGGCTCCTGGCCTCACCTGTGTGTTGTTCTCTCCCTTGAGCTGTGGCCAGGGCTGGGTGCTGCCTGCTCCCCACGCTTGCCTACTCCCAGATCACCAGATCACGGTGGTGACTAAGGAGTAGGCCCTGATGCTTGCTGCCTGGCAGATGTACATGCCTGCTGGCAAAACAATCATGGTTGGTGGAGCAAGCCCCTGCTACTTGGCCCTACTCCTGCCCCTGCATGCCTGCTGGCAACACAGATCTGGGTGGTGGCCAGGAGCAAGGCCCTGCTGCCTGTCCCTGGCGTATGGAGCCTTCTCAAACCCCATCACCACTGCTTCCTGTCCCTGTGAGGGAGCCTACTCAAACTCCATTGCTGATGCTTCCTGTCCTTGTGCTCTTTCCTGCTCAAAAAGATCACAGCTGCTTCCTGTTACTGTGCTCCTTCCTGCTCAAACCCGATTGCCATTCCTGCTCAAACTAATCGCCACTGCTTCCTGTCCCTGTGTTCACTCCTGCTCAAACCCCATCGCCATTCCTGCTCAAACCGATCACCACTGCTTCCTGTCCCTGTGTTCATTCCTGCTCAAACCCCATCGCCATTCCTGCTCAAACTGATCACCACTGCTTCTTGTCCCTGTGCTCGTTCCTGCTCAATCCCGATCACTGTTCCTGCTCAAACCCGATCGCCATTCCTGCTCAAACCGATTGCGCTGCTTCCTGTCCCTGTGTTCATTCCTGCTCAAACCCCATCGCCATTCCTGCTCAAAGCGATCGCCACTGCTTCCTGTCCCTGTGTTCATTCCTGCTCAAACCCCATCGCCCTTACTGCTCAAACTGATCACGCTGCTTCCTGTCCCTGTGCTTGTTCCTGCTCAAACCTGATCGCTGTTCCTGCTCAACTGATTGCCACTGCTTCCTGCCCCTGTGCTTGTTCCTGCTCAAACCTGATCGCTATTCCTGCTCAAACCTGATCGCTGTTCCTGCTCAAACCCCATCGCCATTCCTGCTCAAACCTGATCGCTGTTCCTGCTCAAACCCCATTGCCATTCCTGCTCAAACTGATCGCCACTGCTTCCTGTCCCTGTGTTTATTCCTGCTCAAACCCAGTCGCCATTCTTGTTCAAACCAATCGCCACTGCTTCCTGTCCCTGTGTTCATTCCTGCTCACACCCAATCGCCATTCCTGCTCAAAGCGATCGCGCTGCTTCCTGTCCCTGTGCTTGTTCCTGCTCAAACCGATCACCATTCTTGGTCAAAGCGATCACGCTGCTTCCTGTCCCTGTGCTCGTTCCTGCTCAAACCGATGGTGCTGCTTCCTGTCCCTGTGCTTGTTTCTGCTCAATCGCCATTGCCACTGCTTTCTGTCCCTGTGCTAGTTCCTCTGAGTGCCTGCCCTGAGCTCCGTCGCTTTCCAACCTCCAGCCAGCTCGCTCCTCCCATCCCCCACCCCGCCCCTCCCGTGTGACTTGCAGGAAGGCAACAGATGGCGGTGGCGGACACAGGCAAGCCTCCCTGTGTCCGCCACCGCTGCCATGGGTTGCTTTCCAGGCCTGCGGAGGTGTGGGGCTGCAGGCAGCTCAGTCCTCTCGCCTCCCACCCCACCCCTCCCGTGTGGCCCGCAGGAAGGCAACAGATGGCTGCCCTGGACACAGGCAAGCCTCCATGTATCAGTGGCTGCCATCTTGGCTGAGCTAATTTGCATACAGCCACTCTGATTGGCTGGTGGGCGTGGCTTACCCTGTCCCGGATAAATGGTTAATTTTAATATTATGCTTTTATTAGTTAAGATATGATAACATTTTTGTATCCTGAGTAAACCAGAGGCAAATTCTCACTTGGTACTGGAATAGAAGATGCTCTGCATTCCTATGCCAGTGCATAAATTAGTTGGGACTCAGTGCATAAATTAGTTGTTTCATTTATATACATCATCTGTGAGAACACAGAGATGATACTTCTTGGAGACTGAACACCCAGAAATCACCAGGCTGACACTCTGCCATGGCTGAGGAGAGTCAATGCCCTCTTCATTCCAAGGAAAATTTAAGCTTTATTTAGTGTAATTTGGCAAATGAGTAACAAAAGCTAAATTTTTAGTAGGGGTAAGAAGAATGAAAAGGTGTGTGTGTTGACCAAGGGTGGGGAGGGGGGGCATTGGCTGGTATGGCTCAGTTGGTTGGAGAAGTGTCTCATACACTAAAAGGTCTCAGGTATGATTCCCAAGATTCTGGTTTGGTCCCTGGTTGGGGCAACCAATCAATGTTTATCACATTGACATCTCTTCCTCTCTCTCCTCCCTCTAAAATCATTGGGTAAGGATTAAAAAATAAGTTGGGATTGCAATGGAAGATGTAGGAGAGGAAAAATAATTTTACCTATATCCTTCTAGTATCTTGGCTATGAATCCCCATTATATAAAAAAAATTAATAGAGAAACAAATTTAATTATGTACATAGGCATGAGAATCACTAAGAGAGACTCAAAGAAGTGACTAAAGCAGGAAGCATTTACACATTTTAGGCAAAAAATAAATTTGTTTAGAATTGACAAGGTAAAGGGGGTTTGGGCCTAGAGTAGTAAATTGATGAAGAAGAAACAAGATTTATTTATAAAACCTTCTAGGCCCTAAACCCCCTGTCCAATGATAGGGATGACTTCCAGCTTCCTGGCAAAGGAAGGTTACCTTTCACATGCGAGATTTATATCCTGCTTTCAGGGGAACAAAGGACAATCAGAGTATCTCTCCTGCTCCAGCTGTTTTTCTGGTACCTTTCATCCAAAATAAACAGTATGCCAAAGTGACATATTTTGGGGTGACATTCTAATGTCTTAAAAAGGGCACCTGGGAGGAAGGTGAGTTGATCCTTGACACAGATTCTAAGAAATTTGAGCTCCATGAAGCTGGTGTGGACGAAAGGGGCTACGTGCTAACCTGAAAAGCTCAGGAAAGGCCTGCATGGTGATTTTGCAAACTCAGAGAGCTAAAGCAACCACAAAAGATGGTCTGAAATTAAACTTTAACTAAAAGTGGTTATGGTGGATAGTTACATCCTAGGCCAGTATCTTCAGTGACAAGGTCAGCCTTTACCTTAACTGAGCCTGTCATTTTGTATCTAAAATAACATACCCTTGAAATATCTGGTTAAGTTGTAACTTCCCTTTTTCTGGACCCCTTGGGGCACAACCTAATGTGCTGGGTGCCAGGACCTATACCACAAATACCTTCATTATCATGTTAATTGTTCCTATACCTACCTAAGTATGTGTCTATCATTTTACTTTATATCCAATCCCAGATATTGCCCCTCCCCACTCCTGCTTTGTTTTCTCCAGTGGATTTCACATAACCCACCTATGTCCCTTTCTTTTATTGCAATCCTAAATAATAAAGAGCTAACACGCAAAGGGTCATCACACCCTTGCACCAGGGTCGGAGGACCTGAGGCCAGGTTGAGGAACCCGAGGCCGCCCCAGTGCTGGGGCCAGAGGAACTGAGGCCAGGCTGGGGGGACATGAGGCTGTTCCCCTTGCTCTGGCGCCAGGGCCAGGAGTCCTGAAGCTGTACTGGGGGACCTGAGGCTGAGCACTGGTGCCAGAGGACCTGAGTCTGTGCCAGGGTACCTGAGGCCACACTCCCCACACTGGGGCAGGGGGACCTGAGGCCAGGCTGGGGGACCTGAGGCCATGACCCCTGTCCCAGTGCCAGGGCAGGGGAAACTGAGGCTGGGTCCCCCATGCCATAACCAAAGGACCTGAGGCCAGGCCAGGTGATCTGAGGCTATGCTCTCCGCCCTGTGGGGTTTGACGAGGGTGGGGCCAGCCGGGTCTGGGTCTGACACAATTTTGAGGCACACATGGGTGGATAGGGACTTGACTGTAGGTCCCACAGCACATCCTAGACTCTGACAGGAGGGAGGTTTTAATATACATTTTACTAATTTTCATCTCTGACACTTCTGTTATAGAGAAAGGGCAAATAACAATATTAAAATATTTCCTCTAATTAATTCCCCTTTAATGTGCATGAATTTCATGCACTGGGCCACTAGTCAATATATATAAAAGCCCAGTGTCCAGTACGGTGGAAAGACCAGAATGACCGTTGGCTATGACCTGCACCACAGCAGCCAATCAGCCTGATCTGGGTCCCAATCGAGCCCCTCCTCTGGCTTCCCCCACCCTTGATTGGCCCCAACACCCCAATCTGGGGCAGGACTGGCCTGCCAACCACCTATGGCTCCTCCCCCCGGCTGGCTCTGGCTCCTGCCCCCTGCTGGCCTGACCCAATGAGCCCCCATAGGAGTGGGCTAGTCAGACCCCACCCATGCACGAGTTCGTGCACCAGGCCTCCAGTGTATAAATATAGATGTAACCTGGCATTTTCCAGAGCATTATCTCAATTCATTGAAGTTCTGGTTCCCAGCGTATGTCAACAGTTTGGCTCAAATAAACTCACAAAAATTATTTACAGGTTTGGATGTTTTTTTATGTTAACATTACTTGGTGTAGTCACAGCAGGATTCCAAAGAAGTTCACCCAAGACCATCCTTTGGACTAGGACTTGGTGCTAGGATCCAGCAAAGGGCCCATTGAGCCCACCTGTTTTCTGCCCATTGAGAGACCTTGGGTGGTTGAATTGTCTCTTGGATCCAGGACCTTCCCTTGCCTTGGTAGAGGGTCTGACTTTATTTGAACTGTGTTTTAAAATCCCCAAGGTGGAACCAGGGTTGACAGAACCCAGGTTAAAGGTTGACAGAACCCAGGCTAAGGTAAGACTGGAGAAAAAAATGGGTGGCTGGTTTTGATTTTGGCTTTTCAATTGGAATTGCTGAGAGTCTGAAAAAATAAAAACCTTCACCATATAAATGAGCTGAACTCATTCAGCTCCAAAGATAAAGGGGTACGTCCTCCCTCCAATCTGATTCTGGGGATGTTCTTAGGTGACTAAGAATCTTTGTGGAGGTGTCAGAAATGTAGGAGCCCCATAGGGAAGTTCCAACGCAACTATAATTAACTAAATGGCTTATCTAGGTGGCCACTATAAGGCTTGCTTAACCTGGGCCCCAAACCCTTCCTGTGGTTTTAGACAGCCGGGAGAAAACTGAGGCCACACTTGACCCACTACATAACATGTCTAGAAAGTTTGCTCAGACTATAGATATCCAAAAAGAAAAAAATTAACATGGGAAATTATGCCTCCAAGTCCAGAAACTCCCAAACCTTAGCTCTCATTTAATACTCCTGATCAGAAGCCTTTACTTGCAAGTGCTATACAGAAATTGGAAGATTTAACTAGAAAACAGCACCTTAGAAATGGCCAAAATGCAGTTGCTTTGGGATACCTACTTTAATATTTTACATGCAGAAATTAGAAAAATACCAGCTTTGAAATTAAACTGAATGACTCTATGAGAAACACATCTTCATTTGGAAATTAGAAGCTTCTAAGGAAAAACATAGAAAAAATTATTATAGAAAAGATGGAAATTAATAAGAAATTTTAGAGACTGTATCAGAACTATTCTGAAGTTAATAAATGCCTACATCCCATTTCCTCCTCTGTAGGAAGCACATCTCTGATTTATCTTCTTAGGAAGGAAACAGTAGGTGGCCAGGCCATTACTGGATTTCCCCAGAGCAAACTGGATGTGGGTGTAGGGTGTTACACCCAGATGTCATACTCCCCAAAGTCCACTTAGGGAGCCCGAAGACCGATGCAAAAACATACAGAGCCTTTATTCAAGCTAGCTTGAGCTCCCATCCCACACATGCTCACCGACGCAGCGGCTGAGTGGGGGAGAGAGAGCGAGTTTCAGGAAAACAAAGGATTTATAGGGGGGTCTGGAAGTAGTTGGTGGGATAATGTGTGTGGCCTCTTTTGATTGGTCGAGTGAAGGGCCAGGGTTTGGTTGCACAGGGGGCAAGATGCAGTTAGACTTGGGTCATTTCCTCTGCATCCCTATTGGCCACTTTTCAGTCTTGCACCGCCCTTTCATTCCCCCCTTGGTTTTATGTACATGAGTCAAATCATTGACTCTTCTGTATCAAATAGACTCCTTTCCCCCAAGGTCCTGAAGGGAGTATTCTGTTTATCTACCCTTCCCCTAAAGCCCTTTTGTGCATTTGGTAGTAGAGTCATAACATGCTACAGGATTTGCTACAGGATTATTCCTGTCAAGCAGATGTCCTTGCTGCGTGGGACAGAGCTCCCTTCTCCGTGTCCCGCATATGAGGAAGAGGGCCTGAACAGGTTCCTTCCCTGGAGGCGCCCTTTGTAGCAGGGGGCCTCCCACACCCTTGCCAGGTCCTCTGACCTTGACAGGTCTGAGTTCGCATCCTATTGGGGCAGCTCTGCAGGTGATGCTGGCGGTTTCGGGTTCTGCGCCTCCACCCCATCCTCTAAGGTGGTATCTGCAACTCCACAACCTGCCAGGCGCAGGCGGTGCCAAGGGACAGCCTCCTCCACAGGCCTCTGGACAGGGCATCAGCCCCACGTCCTGGAGTCTTTTCAACCTGCTGCCAGCACCCCGCCCGGGTAAGAGCAGCAGGTGCTCCAGGACAGTGAGCCTGCCCAACAGGACGTCCCACTGAGGACATACTCCCAGCTCCTTTCTGACCACAGCCAAGTCTGTCTGAAGGTTCCTGCCATCCACGAGGGTGGCCCCAGAGGTGGGTGCATGCAGCCCTATCTCCAGTGACCTTCCACTCAGGCTGGGATGCCCTCACTCTGGAGCGGTGGACCCAGGTGCTCAGTCCTGCAACCCCAAGAGCCGTGGGGTTGGCCAGGATGACAGCATGTGGTCCCCTCTGGGAAGGATCCAGTCCCTGGGTGGCCCCCACCCCAATAGAGTCATCAGGCCGGAAGGCAGAACTTCTCAGACATGGGACGTGCTCCATGTTCCTGGACTGCCCTCTGGGTAGGCTGCAAAGCCTGCAAGAACTTGAGTAAAATTAGTTATGTATTTCAGCCTTTACCCACCAGGATCTGTAGAGACCCTACTGGTTTCCAGGGCAGCCTTCCAAGCTGCTTCATCTGCGGCCCAGTTGCCCGTTGCCTCTGTGAAGTTTCCATACCCTGCAACAGCTCTCTGTCCCAATCTGAGCTGGGCCAAGTTTCTGTATGTTGCCTGGGTCCCACTCTGAGCTGGGCATGGGAAGCAGGAAGCAGCCATGGGGGCAGGAGACCTCCTCAGAAGGGGCGAGTGTTCAAGCCCATGCATTGCTGGGGGGTGAGGATCTGTGCCCCACCTCTGTTGACCCCCAAGTTCTCACCTGATGGCCCCTATGTGACTGTGCCTTTCTTAGGTCATTCCTCCCTGAGGAATCTTACCCGGCATTGGCTAACCAGCCATTCTCTGGGGCCAAACAGGGTAATGTGGGGTTCAGTTAACCTATGCCCCTGTGGCCTCCATGCCCAGCAACCGCCTTGGGATTCCCTCGCCTGCTGGCGGGGGCCCCAGCATAATTGGATGACTCATGCATTTGATATCCAGCACTCTAACTGGATACAACAGGGTCAAGTTGTATCTGGAGCCATGTCTGACGAAGAGGCAGGCATACCTCTGCCTAGCAAAGTGCAGTCTACAAGTTTAATACGCAGCCTCTGGTCCTCCCAACCCAAAGGGATCTCAACCAATCCCTCAGTTCTGAAAAACCTGGGATCCAAATTTGACAGAATGCTGCTGCTCTTAGGAATTCCTGAATCTATTGCCAGGTACTAGGGCCAGGAATGGCACATACCGCCTGCTTTCTTTGTCCCTAGCCTTCATTTCTCTTGACTGGCAGATTTTAACAGGCTGTGCCCCACGCTTTAACTTGATTAGCACCGGGGTGTGGTAGCCAGGCCTGGAGGACAGCGAGAATTCTTTAAAGTCTCCATTCTTTTCCCCCCAGCACTGCCAAGGACAGGGCCATCGGGGAGGTCTCTCCACCCAAGCGAAGCTGTACTGAGCCAACTGGAAGTTCCCATGGCAGATCAGCAACCAGGCCTCTCCCAAGGCCGCACACCAGAAGGGACATAAGCCCCTTCTCCACCAGCAGCAACATGCACCAAACTCCTTCAGCACAACCAACCAGTTCCATTTCCAAGTGTCCTTGGTTTAGGGAAGACAAAATTTCTGCTCAGTTTCCCTATTCTACTTGTCCCAGCTTACTAGCCTGTCATCCATTCAACTTTTAACATTTTGCTTTATCTTTCTCCATTACACCAAAGCCATACTTTTCAGTTAGTTAGAACTCTTAGGCTTAAGGCTTAATTGTTCCTACAGTTGAGGTTTGTGCCACCCCTGAGATGGGCATGGTCACACAGGCCTGCAAGACAGTATACAGGCTGCCAACCGTCTCTCAATAGAGACAAAAATCTGATGGTATTCTTCTTTGTCCAGTTGGGCACCTGCATTTTGACAACTGAATTCAAATCTGTAAGAAAATTAAGATCACTATATTTACACAATGAAGTATAACATTGGCACTGTGGCCGCTTCTGACAGCTAAATCTTCTGCTACTACACATGACACATGGTTAATCTTAACCAAAAATAAACAACCATCATTTCTTAGATTGACATTTATCAACACACTTTAAGTACACTCTTACATTCAAGAAAATATACATTAAACAAAGTACAATAAACCTTCTGTAATAAAAACTAAGGGCAAGAAAACTAGAAATATCCCATTCTGCTTCAGTAAGCAACATTTCCTTTTGTGGTTAGCAAATTCAGAAGGAGGGGCTGCTCCCATCATTTCAAGATGGCAGCCCCCATGAAAGCCACGTGCGATGTTGCCCAAACCCCTTTTCAGATATGAGATAACTTGCTTATATTACATGACTTGAAGAGACAAAACTCAGACAACAAACATTAAAACAGCACATTTTAAACTTTTATACTGTAGATACAAGGGGAAAATCTAGATCAAAACTTTTATCTTTCGAGAAGCTGGCAAAATTAACTACATTCCTAGCCTGAGCCTGTGGCTGGATTTTAAAAAGACCCTATGACCCAGGCCTGAGGCACCCCTCTGGCCATTTCCCGGCAGTTAACGATGCCCTTTGTTGGTAAAGCCCACCAGGTTTTCCTTCCATAGTAAATAGCTTCCTCTGGCCTGCTTCTGCTACCAAAATCTTACTCTGTTCCTTCTTGTAGCAATTCCAAAACTTCTTAACATACATTCTAAGTCAGTTGAATTTGAGGAGGAGCTATTACCATGTAAAAAGAACTAATCAAACAAACAGAAACAAATAAACACTTTTACACTGGCATACTACATTTACATCACAGAAAAACAGCGGGAGTTTCAGAGAACCATTCGAGTAGTATGCCTCCCTCCTGGAGGCTGGGACCTATGGGGAGAAAAATCTCTGCCACAGCGGACAGACCAGTTACCAACTGGAGCTGAGCAAATTAACGAAACAGTGCCCAACTCCCCAAATAGGCATGGGGGCACTCCTGGCACCCATGCCTCAGACCAGAATAAAATAAAGAAACACAGAAACAGATAAACAAAGGGCCCACAGGAACAACCTTCCAAATCCGTGGAAGCAAAACCAAACATGGGAGCAACCCGCTAGATGCAGACCCTGGAGAGGAAATTTTCCGTCCCTCCTGTCTGAAATTCTGGAGGGGAATTTCCCATCCCATTGATTCCTGAGGGGAAAACACATCCCTTGTGAGGGGTATACACGTCCCTCCCGGGAAGATCGGAACGTTTTCCAAATCTTCCGGCCTGTGGTCTTTTCCTGGCGCATCCACCTAGACCTCTTCGGGCACTACTAGAAATGAGCTCACACAAAGGGACAGACAAGACAGATACCTACCACAGCCAATCAGGCTCTCCGGGTTGGGGGTCACTTGGAAGTTACACCCAGATGTCGTGCTCCCCAAAGACCACTTAGGGAGCCCTGAGACTGATGCAAAAACATACAGAGCCTTTATTCAAGCTAGCTTGAGCTCCCGTCCCACACACGCTCACCGACGCAGCAGCAGGGTGGGGGAGAGAGAGCAAGTTCAGAAAAAAAAGAATTTATAGGGGGGTCTGGAAGTAGTGGGTGGGATAATGTGTGTGGCCCCTTTTGATTGGCCTAGGGAAGGGCTAGGGTTTAGTTGCACAGGGGGCAGGATGCAGTTAGACTTGGGTCATTGCCTCTGCATCCCTACAGGCCGCTTTGCAGTCTTGCACCGCCCTTTCAGGGGAGAGAAGGTATGAATAGTGTAAGTGGCACAGGTCCTAGGAAGATTTCTCCAGACCAAGGGAAGTAGAGGCAAGTAGTAAAGGTCCATTTTGTAAATAGTTGGGAGAATGCTGAGGTCCTAGAGAGGGGAAGTTCACAAACCACGGACAAAAGACATTGCTTTGGTGGTTTTTAATGCCTGATATTCTGTGGTAAACTTTTAGTGTGCTGTGTGCACCTGTATAAGAGTGTTGATGTTTTGTGTCCCTTTGTTGTTTGTTTAATTTGTTTAAAGAGGGGGCAAGTCCCGCTTTGGAGAAGCCTAGTTATGTGTAGTAAGGTTGAAAACATGAGAGAGATTGCAGGAACATCCTAGCAGCAGCCAAGAATTCTTAATCTTGGGAGCTCTTCTTGCTCTCCCTCTCAGGGCTTCAGCCACCAGAAACAGCTAGTGAGATTTCTGTCTGTGTGTCTGCAATGTAATTTTGGGTTTCTATCTTTTAGGGATTTTGGTTTGCTCTTCCCTTGTTTATGAATATAGGCACAAAGATTACATGGGGAAGTAGGGATTACAGGCATGGGGAAGTGAGCTATACAGGCTGGATTGGGGTAACAAAGTTAATGTTTCCATGATAATGGGCAGCTCTTGAATGATAATGGACTGCATTCCAAGGTTGACTGCCAGGTCCTGGGGGTATGGGACTCCCAGCCAGTTTGGAATGTCCAAATCTTTGAACAGAAAGGGCAATAATGGTTAACAGCATAATCCATATCCCCCATAACCACAATTAGTCCCCAATGTTCTATTTTTCACCATAACACTGGGAGAAACAAATCAGTAAAAATGCCCTCTAGCAGAGATTGGGGGGTGGGGGCACTCCTGTTTTATAAAGGAAAATAAAATAATACTTTCACATTAAAGCCACTGAAGGGTGGTGAGTTATCCCTGTTACAAAATTGGTCAAGAAAATGCTTTAGGTATTAATTTGCTTTAAAAATCTCAAAATTGTTATAATAAATAAATGTAACTAAAATGAAGGATTTATGATAAAGCCTTTCAACGATAATCCAAGGTATATTAAAATTACATTTTGTCACCAATAGTTGGACTGACATCTTAAGAAAACTACAAAAGTTAAAAAACTGGAAGAATAGCCCTAACCGGTTTGGCTCAGTGGATAGAGCATTGGCCTGTGGACTGAATGGTCCCAGGTTCAATTCCGGTCAAGGGCATGTGACTTGGTTGCAGGCACATCCCCAGTAGGGGGTGTGCAGGAGGCAGCTGATCAATGTTTCTCTCTTATCGATGTTTCTAACCCTCTATCCCTCTACTTTCCTTTCTGTAAAAAAAAATCAAAATATATTTTAAAACAAAACAAACAAACAAAAAACTGGAAGAATAGAAGTGTAAAAAGGTAGTAAAAGAGGCTGCTGGGCTTTCTTCCTTCCCTCCTCTCCCTTTTCTCCAGCCTCATATGCCTAATTGGCAACTTAAGAACTTTGGAGCATTATTGGGTTAAATAGTAATAATAATAATAATAATAATAATAATAATAATAATTTTAATACCTAGGTAATTTAAAATAACAGGATACTGAAACCTTAATTATTCTGAGTTCGCCTTGTATAAAGAATCTAGAGGATAGATTAGATTTTACTAATTGAATATGTTTTGTATTTTATTTGAAATATGTCCTTAAAAATGTGAGTGAATTACTAATCTGAGAAATGCTAAGTATTTAACTTGCCACCTAAAATTTGAGGCTTCTAAGAGTTAAAAGTTCAAACTAAGTTGGGAGGAATTATATGGTTGTGATAATAGAATGCATGAAGTATGGAAATTCATTTTTGAGGAAAATAATTCTTGTGTTTTTTCTGGAAAAATTAGTAGTTCAAAATACATTATAGTCTTTATGTGTATGTGTGCTTATGTACTATGTGTGGTAAAATTTCAACTAGGATATAATATTTTATTGGCCTGGAAAAAAAAGGGATTAATTGTATGATCCGGACCCAGTTTTTAATATTAAAACCAGTTTGAGTTTGATTGATGCCTTTTAGAATAATTATACAGAATGTGTGATATAATCTTTGGATTGTGTATATTTGACAGTCTTTCAAAGTTAAATTTCAAGACTTTAACTGAGAGATAGCTTTGGGACATTTCTAGGGCCCTAAAATAACTCAAGGATTTATTCTCTCTTTTTAAAAGAAATATATTTTTAATTAAATTAGATCTATTTAATATACTTGAAATGTACTTGGGAAGCTTTGTTAAATAAAATTAATAACTATGTTCTATTTATATACATATATTTTGTTAAAATTAATATTATAGAAATTTCAGTGTGCTTCAGAAAGGAATTTGCAAAGATTCAAGCCCAGTTCAAACAGAAAACTTTCAAGGGTAAAATGTATCCAGTCAGGGACAGCAGGCAAGCCAAAAGTGATGATTCCCTGTGGGGGCGTCTGCCAGTGATACTCTGGGTATTTGCGTTTCACATATTGGGAGTTTATGAATTATTTTTAAAAAATATATTTTATTAATTTTTTTACAGAGAGGAAGGGTGGGGGTCAGAGAGTCAGAAACATCAATGAGAGAGAAACATTGATCAGCTGCCTCCTGCACACCCCCTACTGAAGATGTGCCGGAAACCACGGTACATGCCCTTGACCAGAATCGAACCTGGGACCTTTCAGTCCACAGGCCAACGCTCTATCCACTGAGCCAAACCGGTCAGGGCTTATGAATTATTTTCAATGCTCAGTACGCCACTTGCAATAAGCCATGTGCTCCATTTTAAAATCTTACTTTACATGTTGAAATTATATATTGAATCTAAAAGTATACAAATTTTATAGTATTCTCTCTGTCATTTTACAGTAATTATTATTTACTAAGAAATTATTATCTCGGAATGTTATATTTTATAGAAAATCCAAGTTTTTAAAATTAAATCTATAACCATGCCACTTTTAAATTTTGTCATTCATGGACAGCCGTTACTTTACTCTGATGCATTTGTAGCTATATTATATCTAGAAAAATCCACGAAGAGGACTCTGATGACTTACTCTAAATTGCAGGCTTCTAAGCAGGTCATATCTTTGAACTGGATAAAGATTTATAGAACTTCAAGGAATAACTGAATTCAAAGAACTACTGGCAAGTAATCAGGATAGACAAAAATAACTATGAGACTAAATGAATTGAGAATAATTATTCTTGACTCTGTTTAAAATATTGTTGATTTTAAAATTTTTTGTTTCCCAAATATATGGACAACTAAAAAGCAAACATTCTAAATTGTAGGAACTAACAAATTAGTAACATTCATTTCACAGTACTCCAAGGAGACAAAGATTTTTGTCCATTAGGAAACAAGATAATGAAAGACTCTCTCCAACAGTGTCAAAGGGATCTTACCTTATCAGGTATCTAACCACGAATGGACATTTGCCCCTCTCTGACACTTGCCTTCATCTCAAGGATGAGAAGCCACCGACTATGGAGGAGGTAGAAAGCTATCCCAAGACATCAACAAGACCTGTATACTCACAAATTGATGCTGCTTAAACCTTGTTCTTATATCGCCTCATTGTTATTGATTGAATGTATATAAAATGATTTTTTAACTGCCATTATCCTCCTTACGGTTTCCTAGTGGAAACAATGTCTTCCTAGACCACTTTCCCTATTAGGCCTGAAAAATTTAACTTGGATACCTGCTAATCTTTCCCACCTACTAGACACTGATATTCTGATTATCACCTATAATGATGAAGTTAATGTTTTGTGGACCACACACTGGTGGTCTTCTAGCAATATAAGCTTTGGTGCATTTTTTAAGGTTGTATCTATTATAATGGAAAGGCAAAAAGGGCCAATTCAAAGGTAACCCTGATGTTCTGGGGGAATGACCTTCAGTTGAGGCATTGCCTCCTTCACCAAAACTGGACTAGCAAAACAAGCAAGGAGTGCTGCCCTGAGGGAAGGGTGCATTGTTCTGCTGGGTGGAATTCTTGGAACACCTGGGGAAAGGGAAATTGGGAGTTTCGATTCCTCTAGGGCCTGGAGGGAGGGAACACATTTGCAATAACTTGGGAAGGATATATGAGGCAGTGCTCCCACGTGTTACTTTGCTCTAGTTTGGAACATTTCCCAGAGACACAAGCATGATTAAAACTATGATTTATCCACTCCTTCAAAGCATCGCTTAGTTTTTTGGTCTTCCACTCCTTCAAAGCGTTGCTTAGTTTTTTGGTCTTTCTGCAACATTTTGGTTCCCTGACCGGGAAACTAATCGAATGCTGGCTCTTGCCTCCAGTTAGAGGACGGGGTTTGGGGCCCCGGGGCGCAGGACAGGCCTCCGAAGGCATGCCCTGCTGATTTTAGCAGAATTAAACTGGGGAACTCCCAACGCTCCTGGACCCTCAACCCAAGACCCTGCCAGCACCTGAAGAGAGTGGACAAAATACTTCTGGACCTGTCAACAGAATCGGTAAGGTAGGTGCCCATCAGTTAATCAGCCTACTCCAAGAGTAGAAGGAGGGACGTGATCAACCCCTCAGAAGTTGTAGGGCTTCTTCAGGTCAGGAATTGAGTAGATGTACTCATTCTGAGTGAGTATCCAGTGAGAGCAGACTCCTCAGGTCAGGAATTGGGAATCGGATAAAAGGTATTTTAAACTCTGAGTGAATGTCCAGTGAGAAAGGACTTTCCTCAGGTCAGGAATCAGGAATTGGGTAAAATGCATTTAAGCTCTGAGTGAATGTCTGATGAGAATGCATGAGTGTGGAGGGAGGGGGCCTGCCCGCTCCTCTCCTTTGTGTGGCTCCATGACCTCGGTTAAAGAGTCCAAGTGGGCCCCAACCTGCAGTTCTGCGATTTGTCATAAGGCATAACGGTGACTCAACCCCACGTAAAGGTGACCAGGTCCGGGGTTTATACGGGTGCACCTTAGCTAAGACAAATCTAAGCTCCCAAGGGATGCAGCCAGGTGGGCATCTGAGTGAGGATCTGCAAAAGCAGGTCACCCCTTCCCTTGTCTGTCTTTAGTCATCGATCATCATAGGGTCGGGACAACGTATATTGTTTCTGTGTTTTTTTGTTTGTTTGTTTGAATTAGCAGTTTATTTTGATTTAAAAAACAAAGACTGAGACATTCAGGGTCAGGGCTCACAGCTCTGCAGGGCAGAGAAATTTGAAGGGCCCTGCCCCTTGCTGTGCTGAATTAAGAATTCTTTCTTTCAGGAAAATCCTCCCCAGAGGTCCCAGCCACTGAGAGGGAGGCGTGCTAAGGTGACTGACGAAAGTTTCTCTGAAACATCCGCTGTTTTTCTGTGGTGTAAATGTAGTATGTGCTGATGTAAAAGTATTTCTATGTTTGTTTCTGTTTTGTTTGTCTAAACTGGAAGTTTATTTGATGAAGGGGGGTGGCTCCCTGCAACATGGTAGTGGCTCCTCCTCAAACTCAACTGACTTGGAATGTATGTTAAGGAGTTTTGGAATTGCTCAAACCTTACCGCGTTGGGTCCCAGTTCTGTGTGTACAAGAAAGAAGAGTAAGGGTTTGGTAGCAGAAACAGGCCAGAGGAGGCTTGCAGGGCCATCCAAGCCACCCAGTTGCTATCGGCCAGAGCCACCCGAGGCAGAGACCTTTTGGTGAAAATGGGAGCAGGAGCCACTTTTGCTCTAGTTGGCTCAGCACAGCCTCTCCTGGGTAGAGAAGCCTCCCCAATGGCCTTATCCTTGGCAGTGCTGGGGGAGGAAGAATGGAGGCTATTGTTTGCCATGGAAGGAAAGCCTGGTGGGCTTTACCAACAAAAGGGAACCACTGGAAATTTCATAGGCATGGTCAATCACCAGGAAATGGCCAGAAGGGTGCCTCCAGACTGGGTGGCATGCACTATTTTTCCCCACTGCCCAAAGGAAAAAAGTTGTCTTTTACAAATCCTGCCACATATGCTCAGGCCTGGAATGTGGTTAATTTGCATTTTGAATTCCTTAGGCTTTACTTGGAACACCAGGATGAGATTCCTGTGATAGAGCAAGGGACACCTAGTTTAGCATCTTCCACCAGGCGCTGGCCCCAGGGGTGGCCTCAGGAAATGTTTGCTGAACTAGTTCTGGAAGGAAGACTCAGGCCCTGTCTTCAGGGGCTTCTCAGTCTTGCTGAAAGGTCTTTCTCCCTTGGAGTTTCTTCTGTTGATTACTGAGAGTGTGTGTGAAGAGATAAAAGTTTTGATCTAGATTTTCCCTTTGTATCTGCAGTATAAAAGTAAAAAATGTGCTGTTTTAATGTTTATTGTCTGTGTTTTGTCTTGTTAAGTCATGCAATAGAAGCAAGTTTCTCATATCTGGAAGGGGGGTTGAGTAGATGCCCAACTGGGGGCATTGAACCTGGCTCTCATGGGGGCTGCCATCTTGCACGTGGCTCTCATGGGGGATGCCATCATGAAATGGTGGGGGCCGCCCCTCCCTCTGAATTTGCCAATTGCAAAAGGAAATGTTTGCTTACTGAAGCAGAATGGGATCTCAGGGATGGAGTTTTAAGATGGAGTTTTGCTAGGAAAACAGGATGGGACAGATGAATCAAGTGCAGAATTTATTTACTGTGTTGTTTTCCTATGAAGATACTTAATTCTAATTATTCAAAGTTTAATCACGGTCTCATAATTCAAGTTATGTGATAGACCAATGTTTTAAACAGTCGATTTAATAAGAGCAGACGGTGGAAGCTCATTTTTCTTAAAAGAGGTTTCTTAATAATTTTAAATTACATATACATGTTTGACAGTTTTTCTGAATGTAATATTTCAGAAATGTAATTGAAGGATGAATTTTGTGCATCTCAAAGGGCCCTGAGATTGTACAAAAAGAATTTATTCCTTCTCCAAGAAAAGAGAGATAACTAAATTGGACCAACAGAATATATTTAATTGCATAAGGAAATTCTGCCAAGATTAATAACAATGTTTTTATTATGGTTTGGTTTAAAATGACTTCAAACCCCTTGGCATTTATATATTACTAGGGGCCCGGTGCATGAAATTCGTGCACAGGGGGAGGGGCAGGGGGCGGTCCCTCAGCTCAACCTGCACCCTCTCCTGTATGGAGTTTTTGGGGACTCTCACAATCCAGGACTTCTGGTTCTTAACTGCTAACCTGCCTGCCTGCCTTAACCACTCTGCCTGCCTGCCTGCCTGATCCCCCTAACTGCCCTCCCC